>JASAND010019943.1:0-95489 GCA_030248195.1 Trissonchulus latispiculum | reverse complement strand
TTGAGTCTCCTCTGTAAATCTACTTTTAATGTGGATATATATATATATATATATGGACTTTTCTTTAGGTAGTTTTCTGGCACCCATGCAGGAGGCAGCGGCAGCCGATCGGCCATTTGTCGCATTCAGCCGTCATCGGCCGTCAGAGTTGGAAGTCCGCGACCCACTGGACTTTTGTCGACCCACTCTTCCCACTTCTTTAATTTGGACATTTCCGTGATTTAAGTGCCGTATAACGTGGGTCGAGCAAAATTATCGCTTTTAGCGTCAACATAGGGAAGTATTAGTACCTCCAAATGAAAATGTATTGAGTTCAATCAAAGGGCACTGCACTAGCTTACATCTTCGTTGTCGCTACATAGTTCTGAGCATTCTCTGCCATGCTACAGCAACCGTAAGTTGGGCGCGCGTTGGATCTCGATCAGCCCCTAAAAAGTGATAACTGGTATTTAGACAAATTTTTGAAGAAAAAGTATAAATTTTCTTGTAGCAATTTTATGCGTTGAACTGACCATTCTTGTTTATTTCTTACATCTGCGTGGCAATTGTCGCAGGAGCTTTCATTGATATGTCTAAACTTGAATAAGATAGTTAACTACCATTTTAGAAATTTAGGTCAAGTCACTTTGTTCTCACAACCTAAATTGGTAATGATCTATGAACTTGTCTAACTGCGTCGAAATTATCTGCTTGACATATGACATTAATAAAAGTATTATACTCTTTCCGGAAAGATTGATTTTGTGAGTATTGAAAGCTGCTATCATTTTCTCACAAACCATTATGTTAATCGATTAGCAAATCAAGACTTAGTGATACATATGTATTGGTGCATTAGTCAATGGCTGTGTCTTAAAGATATTATTGAATTCATAAAGACCTGATCGAAGATTCAAGACAGAAGCTAAATAATTTTATTATGAAAAGCAGTACATTTATAATGTATAAAAACTATCAAAAGCTAGAGAAAAATTTAAAATTTAATAATAATTGTAAATTTTCAGTGCATCCGCCCAAAACTTTACCGTAAAATTGGTGCGAAATCGTGCGACTATTGACCCGCTCTGACCCGCGGGTACCGACTGACCAATTTATGTGGGAAGGTAACAGGAGACCGTGTAGGGCATCTGCCTTGAGGAGCTGGCCCTCCTCCACAAGCTAGCCCGTACTCATTCGAGGTGGGCACTCCTGGTCAAGCGGGCCGTGGTATCCGGGGATGACACCAGCACCCTAGACCCCGATACGGCGGGTATAATTATCCGGGGTTACCTACCGACTGACCCGAAAGCCGACCCGGCGGGCTACCTGCGGCACCCGCGACCCACTTCCAACTCTGCCGGCCGTTTTCACTAAACTCGTTCGTAAACAGTCGGGCGAAAAAATTTCACAAGAACAACACAACACTGCATGATGGACAGATGAACTGCTTAGAGATTCTTTGAGTACAGCTACAGCAAGCTCAAGCAGTGCCGCAACTAAGTCCCTTTCTGATTGATGGGTTAGGGTTAATAAATTCCAAATGCATTCTTGTAGTATTTGAATGAAGTGCCATGAAAGTGACTTTTGAAGCGATATTGTAAATCACTAGTGCAGTCAAAAATGCAATGAAAAATGTGATGTTCTCAGAAGGCATTTCTTCAATTAAAGTGGTTAGAAAATTATATATTACATTAAGTAATTGCTAATAAAAGTTACCATCAAAACTGTCTGTCCACCTAATCATGCATGGAGATTGAATAGTTATATCCTTTCTAACTATCAGGGGTGCGTTGCAAAAGATTCTCCTAAGTATCCTCCAAAAAGGTACTTAGGAGGATGTCTGGGAGCTGTCTAGGAGGAAGTTAGGAGACTTAAACCCGTTTCTAAAGATTTCTCCCAAGTTTAATGTCGCTGCTCCCTAAATTCAGGCGACTTAGGAGAAAAGTTAGGAGTAGTGGGTAGCACCTAGCTAAGGAGGACTTGAAACCCGATTCTCCTAAGCCAGCACCTAAGCTGACCTTGGGATGGCTCCCACGCTTAGGAGAATCTTTTGCAACACAGCCCAGTTTACCAAGAATTTTATTTTAAATTTAATTTAGAACATTTAAGATTTCAAATTTTAGGTTTTTGAAAAAGCTCGAAATTGTATTTCCACCGTGTACAAGCACTTCTCACTAGATTTTTGTCCTCTCGTTTTAGGAGCTTATTCCAAGTTTTCATTTCACAAGTTCCAACTCTTAAGCAGAATACATCATTGTACATATGACTATGACCTTTACACGTTTGATATTACATAATTGATTATGATAATTTATGTCCTAGCTCTGAAATAGAAACATTTTGACGTTTAATTTTTCTTTAGTATGCAGAAGGGTTTGATCTGGACAACCACATTTTCTCCTGTGTAAAGTATCAAAAGTAAATTTCCCACGCCAGTGTTGTTTTCCCAGGAGACTATTTGAGCCAATTTGCGATCGTAAGGCTGCCTAATTACGAAGGACCTGAAAGGGACGGGAAAAAAAAACAATTAAACTTGTTTCGATCAGCGAAAAATTCTGAGGCTAGTTTTCTCGTCTTTTCTTAATTATCTTGGGTCTTAGATTTGTGACCTGAGAGTGAAATTTTCCAAGATCTCACAGCAAAGCAGACCTCCTACTACTCTTATTTTAGAGTTCAAGATGAACTGAGAAAAATTCCAGTGTCCGTATCCTTTATAATGGGTACCTGGGAACTTAATTAGGTGTCCTTTTCCAGTCTCATTATGTTTCCACAATCTGTTCTCTTGTGCTCTTCTCTGCTTCTACAGGCATGGCAGGGCCAGGCCACACATGATACATAGATATCTTGGATTTGATGTTTTTCGTTCTGGGGCCGATGTTAATGCACGCCCAAACCCGGATTAAGTCTCCAACCCTACTCTAAATATAGGTATACATGTGTTAGGCGTGGTTACAGTTAGCAGTCCTTTGTGACAACGCGCTTTGACAATGGCAGTTGTCTCACATAGTTGTCATGTCTGACAACTAGTGGTTACATGTAACAACAGACTGTGACAGTGACAACGCACACTTGCTGTTGAGCCAACGCTGCATTTTCTACTGCGTTGTCACAAAGAAAGCGGGCATGGTCCCCACGCGTTGTGTCACTGGTTACGCGGACGACGTTGTGACGATTCTGTTGTGGTCGCGGTAGATGTGACAACGCGTAGTGGCAACCACCCCGATGTCACAAGATTATTCAAGTGTAACTTTGTGCCGCGAGGAGTCTGTGTTCTGGCGTAATGCCCGAAGGGCTGGCCCCTCTTCCACAGATGTAGTCACCATTAGAGTTGTTGCTCCTGGCTTCGGGCTGTGAATCCAGAGATAAGCGCCGGCAGGCACCCCATAACCTTCTGTAGGTTGGAGCTCTCTCCAGGGGATACTTTACCTTTACTTTACCTTTTTTTTAACCACTGCTTTAAAGATAGCAGAGATATGTAAGTGGAGTTATCACATAACATCAGGAGCTTAGGAGTGAGGGCAGGGCCAAATTCAGGTCAGGTTTGGCCGAGTATGACTAGAATTGTGGTCTGTGAGGTCCGGTCCTCTAACCCGGTCCTGAAGAAACTCTGTCAGATCTGCGTACAATTATATATTACCCCGGCAGACTTTATTCTAAATCCTAAATTTTAAAAAATTGAAATTTCAGTATTCAAATTATATGGTAGATGCTTATCTGGTCTTGACAACATATGAGCCAATCTCAAAAACATCCTTTTATTCTGATTAAATATTGATAAATTCATTCACTGTAACAAATAGCAATTATTTCTGTATGTACAATTCCATTCCCACCCCCTCATTTTTCATTTAGGCTAAGGGTATGCACACTTAAGTTAGTAGAAAGTCCAAAGGCTTTTAAGTTATAAAGTGTCTTTCAGCTTATGTTTGGTGGAGAATCTTTTGACCTATCTTAATGGCTTTTGGGTTTAGACTAATGAAAGAACAAACGAAACTAAGATTGTCACTACAGCACCTCCGACCCGAAAAAATTCGGCCCGTGGGGGATCGAACCCACAACCTTCGGTTAACTAGACCGACGCTCTACCGATTGAGCCACCCGGCACAATCGAACCAAGCTTAAGTTGGAATTCGTTCCCAAACTGTAGTGACATTTTAGAAGACGCTTTCGCGCCAGCCCACACAGTCTGATGGGAGCAAACCTCGACCGTTTCAAACCGTAATGGGCAAGACAAATGAAAGAACAAACGAAACTAAGATAAATTTACGCATATACCTGACTTTTTTGACGCTGCTTTCAAAATTTGTCAGTCTAGCCTAGCCACTTTCGCTTCAAGCATTGTGTATTAGAATCTGTGATCATCAATATAGTTTTTCTTACAACCTCTTTGCTTGACTGTGTTAAATTAATTTTATAATTCAATAACTATGATTAAGTAATAAAAATGCTATTCCTGAACTTGCTGTAGCGCAGTGGTTTCTTTCTTACTGCGTTACAAGTGGGGGTCAAGTCTAGAGCTTGAAGAAATAAGCTCCAGCTTCTAGCACCCTATTTCAGAGATCTCTCCTGAGCAATTTACTGAGATTGTCAAGAGTGGTGTTGTTGACCGGCCGGGTGGAAAACGGCCAGCCGGCGGCCGGCCGTTGACCGGCCGGCCAAGAGGTGTTGAGCGGCCGGCCGGAAGGCAGCGCTTATATTTCAAACATTTATCAGAATTTTCAGTAAACCGCCTTTAAATCATGCTGATATATTTTCTTATCCTGATTTCTTGTTCTGGTCTCTTGGGTCCGTCTACCGGCTATTTTTAGTCTTGATTTGTTAGCCGGCCGTTTTTGGCCGGTTGGGCCGTTGAACGGTCGGGCGGCCGGTCGTTTTCTGGCCGGCCGGCCGGCCATCTGCAGAAGGTTGGCCGGCCGGTAACGGCCGGCCGACAAAAAATTTCGGTCGGTCAACAACACTAGTCAAGAGGTGACCGCCTGTCTGGTGGAGCTACCAGAATACCTCCATTACGGTGGACGTAATGGACGTACTGATAGCCTTCTAGAACACCTCGGATAAATTGCTAAAATTATTCAGTGTCAGCATTCCCCATCCCTCAAAAATGTATACGTTCCAAGCTTTCACTACCCCTAACCGGAGCACCGACTTGGGTGAGGTGGCTGTAAAAAATTCTATACCTGAGCCTCTGATTGCGCAGTGGTTTTTTACTGCGCTATAAGTGGAGGATCATGTCGTCAAGTCTAAAGTTGTAAAAAATAAGCTCTAGCACCCATTTCACATCCATCCTGGGCATTTACCGAGATTGTCAATGGGTGGCCGCCGGTTAGGTGGAGCTACCACAGAACGTCCATTACGTTGAACGTAACGGAGGTCCTGATAGCACCTCGATTAATCGCTATGTCAATTAGTCAGTGTCAGCATTCCCCTTCCCTCAAAAATCTATACATTCCTTCCAAACTGACACTACCCCTAACCGGAACACCCATTTAGTTAAATTCGCCATAAAAAATGCTATACCCGAGCCTCTGATTGTGCAGTGGTTTTTTACTGCGCTATAAGTGGAGGATCATGTCAAGTCCAGAGCTTGCAAAAAATAAGTTCGGGACGTGATGCTTAGACTTCATTTCATTCAGGATACTCTTCACTAGAAAAAAACCGTTGCTCAAATATTTTCCAGTACATAAGTTGGATTACTGGAGTTGGATTTTCCAGTACATTGCAACGAATAAATTATAGCTGTTAACCTCCTTCCCTAAATTTTCAAAGCAAAAATTTCATTTCTGAACTAGTATTTAAGTTTGTTCCGAGGAATAGCTACTTTATACATTTGAAAATGAAAATATGTTGTAATACTTCTGTGATTCAATCAGCACTAGCATAATGAAACGCTTGACATTACCTGCATGGTACAATCTCTCTAGCTACTAGCTCTGACCTTTAACCTACATTGCCTCACTCGCCGTACGTAATTTTTGTACGACTGGGACACAAATTCACCACCCTTGTTTGTCTAAAACGGCATAGTTTAGGAATTGGGGCTGGGGGTAGTTCTGTTGGTTAGTGGTTTTAAAAATAAGGGTTCCTTGCGTCTGGGTCTTCATACAACCATAGTTGAATGTGAATTGAATCTTAGTTTTAGATTTTGAACAGTACTATCCTTAACATATGCATTTGACCAAAATTGGATGATATGGCGTTATATTTACCCATGTTTGATCTTAATCCTTTGTAACTAACGTGTGCTGTGATTTCTCTTTAGCTTATCCTAATTCATTGACTAACTTATACGTGTTGATTCATCGCTAATGGTTCATTCGATCGGACAAAATGTACGGGCTCAGCCCTGAGAGCACAACAATTATCCAAGAAATAGTAAGCGGATTCAATTCAATAAAAGATATTTGTGTTGTTAATCGTCGGAGATTTTATCTGCTAATATGCCTACTGACACGCCTTATCGTGTATGTATCTTTGTTCTAGTTTTAAAATATTGTATGTTGTTCTGACTCCTTAATTCCTAGCATGCTCTAGTGATGTTTCACCACCTGAAACTGAAAATATTTTCTGTCAGTATATGGACATTTCAGTTTTAGCATTAGCACCTAAAACTAAAACTGTAACTGAAATTATTTTGATTTTCCGTCTGAAACTGAAACTGAAATTCTGAAAGAAAACAGCCGAAACTGAAACTGAAATAATCTGAGTCGATCATTGAATCTAAAAATAATTTCAGCTCTCACTTTGCCTGGAAGAATTAATCAATTTAGGTCTTCGCTTAGATTGAAAATTGTAATTTCTGACAACGCTTAGCCTGAAACTAGTACTTTCAGACTACGCAGCATATATAGTCTGAAAATACTATTTTCTGATGATGTGTTGTCTGAAATTATATCTTATCAGTTCGAACATATGTGTCACCGTAAAATGGTATAAAACGGAATTCCGCTTTATTTCAGGAATTATACATAATTCCTGATACATTCAAAAATTTTGTATTACTCTTGTTTTCATCACCAAATTATGCAGTTTAACGTCTAATTTTAGGAATTATACATAATTCCTGAATATTTTCAGGAATTTTGTATAATTCCTGAACCTACCTGCCTTCTTAGTACCTTCTTAGTTGAGTCACCCATTGAGTGAAAGCTTCAGGTGGCGGTAGACCGATGCACGGAACGTCTTGGGTTGATAGTCGTGTACCATCACCGAATCAGGCAGACTGTTCCAGGGTTTCGTATTAGCCGGGACAAAACTGAGTCTATGGTGTTCCGTAAGGCACCTCGGCACTTTGCGGGCCAAGGAATTGTTGATTGTCCTCGTCCGCCGTTCACTTAGTTCCATCGGAGGTGGAAGAATGACAGACGTTGGCAGATCAGGGTTTGAGACCGCCTGGTGGTAGATGGAAACCGACCCGACTCGCTGTCGGATACGCAAGTTGTTCAGGGAGTGTCGGGAAATAGACGACAGGCCTTGGAATCGATGTTATCGAGGGCAGAGATGGCATACTGTGGGGCATTACACATAAGCGGTAAACAGTACTCAAACAATGGCCCGATGGCGGATTTATAGAGGTGATGGATTGCCGACTGGTGTAAGTATATCCTTGACCGACGTAACATGCCGAGCATACGGCTTGCGGTGGTCGCATGTTTCGTGATATGGGGTCCCCAGGACAGATTCTCGGTATAGGCTAATCCGAACATTGGACTGAAGTTTTACTGAATAAACCACAACCTAATAAAAATAATGTGCTTAAAAGACGTTCCATAAAGTTGACAACTAAAATTTTACTAGTGAAAGATATAAAAATAAAATTTTAATCTCTAGAACGGAATCTGAAACTGAAATGAATTTGTGTGAGGTCTGAAACTGAATCTGAAATTGAAACTGAAAATAAATCGATAGCCCGAAACATCACTACCATGCGCTCATCTGTCTGCCAACCTACCTACCTATGTATCCTTACCTTTTGTTATGTACCAGCCTGCAGCAGCTACTAACCAAACGTTAATTACAATGAAATACTGAAATACTAAAACCCAAAGCATGACACAAATGTTAGCATAGGCCCAACTGAATCTTATTATATAATTGCTACAGCATTACGGGTTATGGATGAAATATAGAAAAGCTGTATAAAACTGTACAAGAAGTCCCTCAGAAAAGTGGGTCATAAACATACATTAACAAGGGGTCCGAGCCCGACCTCGACGAGGGGTCTAAAAGGTTTTTTAAGGAGGTCTGCCCCAAAATTAGTAAAAATTGCGAATTTTTAACGTTTTCGACCAGTAAAAAATTTTTAGCGATTTTTAAGAAATTTTTTGAAAAAAATCGCTAAAATTTGCTAAAAAATTAGCAATTTTTAGTAAAAATCGCTGAGGGGGTCTACCTTTTTTCTTTCTGGACGAGAGGGTCTGCCATTTTTTCTTTTCGCTGAGGGGGTCTACCCGTTTTTTGTCGGTCTGGGGGGTCTGCACCATACGTGTGCTTGGGGGGGGGGGGGGGGGGGGGTTTTCACCCCCCCAGACCTGAGCTCCCCCCCCCAGAGGGGTCCCTCACCCCCCTCAGAATCCGGATTTTCCCGGTGACTTCGGCCGCCCTTCACCCCCCCCCAGAACTTCCCCTCCTGCACATGTCTGGTCTGCACCCCCCATTCCCCCCCCACGTTATCCTATAGTCATAAATTTTGAATTGTTTTGGGCTGACTTCCGCAAATTTGCGTAGAGCATAACAGCACTGAGGAGCCAGTCACGGGTTTTTAGAAAATATTTTGTGACTTGTGTAGATTATATAAGCTCTAATAGATGATTATTCGGTATGTGCACGCACACCTAACAGTTTTGACTTACTCAAAACGCATCTAATTCGGTATCTACATGCCAAAGTGATAACACTACAAAATAAAGCTTGCCAACTATTCAGACAAGTCAACATTTAGCTGTCTTATTTGACAGTCTAACAATTTTTTAACGTTGGCGCTACCAGCAAGTGAAACATGAAAATAGAAACTGTCCCTCGGAGAGATCTGCGGGCGGAACAACCCTCGTATCAGTTGCTTCCTCGATAAGGTCCCGCATAATTCCTGGATCGACCTAGATTCAGAAAAACAGCAGCTCTTTTGCTTCGAAAAATTTTGTACTTAGAAAGCACCAATCAGTTTCCATCCAGTGGGTATTTGCGCCAGAAACTGCATTGTTCACGTACCACCTGGCAGTCTTTATGTATTTTGTAAACTTGCGCCATATACCGAAGTATATATACGGAACGGATGCATTTCACAGTGATCCCACATTTTTAAAATGTGCACTGTAGCGTGCACATCCCAAGCAGATGCATTTTGAGAAGAAAGTCAATAATCTATGCGGTGTGCTGCGCATATCGAAACATCATCCTCTATTGTCGCATCATTGCAGTCACATCGCCTCTTGATGAATTTGCATACTCTTTCTAGATGGGACTGGAACTGCTTCCTTTACATGATCCTACATACCTAGAAAAATAGTCTCTAAAGCCGTTGCAGCTAGTGTTCAATAGCCGATAGGAACTCTTCAAAGTAGCCATTGCTTTTGTTAATTGTTTGTGGTATCTTCTGTTTTTAGTGCGAACGCTACGGTTTGTCCGAAGAGCAAGTAGCGGAATTTCAAGAAGCCTTCAATTTATTCGACAAAGACGGTGATGGTAAGGTGACAGCGGCGGAACTGGGGGTCGTCATGCGATCTCTGGGACAGCGACCCACAGAGGCTGAGCTTCGAGATATGGTTAATGAAGTGGATGAAGATGGTAAACTTTACCACCTAACCTAAAATAGATTGCTTTTAGGTTTTACGCAGTTTAGTAGTATTTAGTTAGTTTGTTCTGCAATACACATAATTTCAGATATATATATATATATATATATATATATATATATATATATATATAAAAAATATATTAGAATATGTTTTCCTCGTTACTATATATTAATATACCTAACATAAAGTTTAATTTTTGTGACTGCATTGCGTTTTATTTTATAATTATGATTTTAAGTTTTCTATAGTATTCCACGTCAGTTACGCGTTCCTTTTGTTAACTATGATATTATATTCTTTTATTTTAGTTTTTATTAATTTCTGTATGAAGCTTTTGATGCCATATTATATCTATAGAAACTTTAATACGTTTATATGTTAGCTTCGATAAAAATCGTATAAAATTTCTGCTAGGGCCTTTCCCTACTTGTTTTTGGTTTCTAATGCAGGATACCTTGTTTCAAATTCCAATGTGTTTTCAGAGAGTAAACAAAATTTTGGCAAAAATTAATTGCGTTCTTTTGGGCAACATGTGCTGCTTTTAGTCAGCCAAAGTCTTCCCAGAAGGGAGCGTTTCGTGAGTATATCAGCTTTCCGCAGAAAAACGGGAACACTTGGCAGACACTGCCAAATTTGCCAATTTTGGAGAGTATCTTTATCTTTCTCTGCACAAAAATGGCCAGAATGGAAGTAAGGAGTTATTTCTGGAAAGAACCACATTCCCGCAACCCTGCGAAATAGAAAGCATAAATTAAGAACAAGTAACCAAGCTAACGCTGAAATAGCTGCTTATTTGTGTTACTTTATTGTGCTGTTATTTTACTAGACACGTTTTCGATTATTTAAAGGGATTCTAAACCTTAAGGTTATGATCTTGTTGTTATGATGTTTAAAGCCTAACAGAACAACGAGGATAACCTGATTCCTGAACAAACTTTAAAGCCTATTTTGCAAAATCAGTCTGATTGAATTAAAATTCAATTATATTATTTATATTATAAGTATATATTGCTGTGATCCAAGAAATCCAAAACAGTTTTTATTGAAGTATCCTATTAGGTATAAACGTTAAAATTATTACACAGTTATATATAAAATATATAAAATTTTATAAATTATTATATTCATAAAATTTGATAAACTCATAAAATCTCGGTTGACAATATATATAGTATTTTTCTAAGCTTTACATTTTGTAATACAAAAGCCAAACTGTAGTACAATAATTAATTTTATCGAATTTCTTATTGTTCTTATTGTAATTTTAGATAATTTTATAGTTTAAGCTGTGGCTTAATTATGAGGAAGGACCTTCACTCCTGAAACTTTTATTAAATGATTGGCCGTAAAAGTTGGAGTATTCTAACTAATGGGCTTCGTCATTATTATTTAAGCTTTAAATCAATCTGTGATAAATTTGCAACACGGGTACTGATGTTTCTCTGGAATCCATATCATGGTTTGTTATAAAATAAAATTTAAAGTTGTCTTAATTTTCTACGCAAGATTAACAGGCATTTTGGGCTTAATTAAAATATGGGTTGATTTGATTTAGTTTTGATTTTGATCTGATGAGAGAATATAACAACATTTATTTTCTGTTTTTTTTAAGGAAATGGAACCATCGAATTCGAGGAATTCCTTCAGATGATGTCCAGAAAAATGAAAGACACTGACTCAGAGCAGGAACTCCGCGAAGCCTTCCAGGTGGAGTTGTGCACCGGCCTTGTCCACCTCCAGTCGGGCTGGCTGGTGAGTGGGCGGCCGCCGACTGCTGACCAGCCGCCTCAGGTCCACAATGGGCCGGCCGGTGACAGGTTGGCCGGTCAAAGACGAGTCATCCAGCCGGTGCCAGTATTTGCGGTCACTTTAAGCAGGCTGTTTCAAAAACTATCAGCTATGACATATTCCTGTTTGTAGGTATGTTGGGTCGTCGGTCAGTCGACCCACGAAAAGTTGGGTCGGTGAACAACACGACTTCCCAGTTGATTGATTTTCTATTATACGCAGTCGAACTCGGCTACTTCGAAATTTGAATGAATGTTTACTGCCATCTTAATATGGGTAGGTTGGCTGCGTTTTCATGGAAGAAGGGGGAAAGCATGCTTTTTGCGGTTTCAGTTGGATTTATGATTTAGAGTTACTATTTTATTTAGTATTTGGTCCATGGTCTAGGTTTTTGATAAAGACAAGGACGGCTTTATCTCAGCAGCGGAGCTGAGGTACGTCATGACAAATCTGGGAGAAAAGTAGACAGACGAAGAAGTCATAGACAGGATTCGGGAAGCAGATCTCGACGGCGATTTACGCGCCAATTACAACGGTAATGTTTATACAGTTCCGTACGTTAAATCTGTGTAAGTGTAAAACCTGAGAGTGGCAGAAAATTAACCTCGGCACAAATATACTTCCGGCATCTTGGACTTCTCGGACTGCACATATTGGAAGTTTCCCTAAGGTATAAGAAGTACATATGTAGATAGATAGGACTTGAATTGAGGCTGAGGCCGTTTGCCTTCCGGCCGGCCGCTCAACACCTCTTGGCCGGCCGGTCAACGGCCGGCCGCCGGCTGGCCGTTTTCCACCCGGTCGGTCAACAACACCACTCTTGACAATCTCAGTAAATTGCTCAGGAGAAATTTCTGAAATAGGGTGCTAGAAGCTGGAGCTTATTTTTTCAAGCTCTAGACCTGACCCCCACTTGTAACGCAGTAAGAAAGAAACCACTGCGCTACAGCAAGTTCAGGAATAGCATTTTTATTACTTAATCATAGTTATTGAATTATAAAATTAATTTAACACAGTCAAGCAAAGAGGTTGTAAGAAAAACTATATTGATGATCACAGATTCTAATACACAATGCTTGAAGCGAAAGTGGCTAGGCTAGACTGACAAATTTTGAAAGCAGCGTCAAAAAAGTCAGGTATATGCGTAAATTTAGTCGAAACCCGAAAGCCATTAAGATAGGTCAAAAGATTCTCCACCAAACATAAGCTGAAAAACACTTTATAACTTAAAAGCCTTTGGACTTTCTACTAACTTAAGTCTGCATACCCTTAGCCTAAATGAAAAATGAGGGGGTGGGAATGGAATTGTACATACAGAAATAATTGCTATTTGTTACAGTGAATGAATTTATCAATATTTAATCAGAATAAAAGGATGTTTTTGAGATTGGCTCATATGTTGTCAAGACCAGATAAGCATCTACCATATAATTTGAATACTGAAATTTCAATTTTTAAAATTTAGGATTTAGAATAAAGTCTGCCAGGGTAATATATAATTGTACGCAGATCTGACAGGTTTTCTTCAGGACCGGGTTAGAGGACCGGGCCTCACAGACCGCAATTCTAGTCATACTCGGCCAAACCTGACCTGAATTTGGCCCTGCCCTCACTCCTAAACTCCTGATGTTATCAACGCCTAAACCCTGCTTAACTCCACTTACATATCTCTGCTATCTTTAAAGCAGTGGTTAAAAAAAGGTAAAGTAAAGGTAAAGTATACCCTGGAGAGAGCTCCAAGCTACAGAAGGTTATAGGGTGCCTGCCGGCGCTTATCTCTGGATTCACAGCCCGAAGCCAGGAGCGACAACTCTGTTGACTACATCTGTGGAAGGGGGGGGACAGCCCTTCAGGCATTACGCCAGAACACAGACTCCTCGCGGCACAAAGCAGTGGTTACACTTGATAATCTTGTGACATCACGTTGGTTGCCACAACGCGTTGTCACATCTGCCGTTGCAACAGAATTGTCACAACGTCGTCCGCGTAACCAGTGACACAACGCGTGGGGACCATGCCCGCTTTCTTTGTGACAACGCAGTAGAAAATGCAGCGTTGGCTCAACAGCAAGTGTGCGTTGTCACTGTCACAGTCTGTTGTTACATGTAACCACTAGTTGTCAGGCATGACAACTATACGAGACAACTGCCGTTGTCACAGCGCGTTGTCACAAGACTGCTAAGTGTAACCACGCCTAACACATGTATACCTATATTTAAGTAGGGTTGGAGACTTAATCCGGGTTTGGGCGTGCATTAACATCGGCCCCAGAACGAAAAACATCAAATCCAAGATATCTATGTAGCATCTGTGGCCTGGCCCTGCCATGCCTGTAGAAGCAGAGAAGAGCACAAGAGAACAGATTGTGGAAACATAATGAGACTGGAAAAGGACACCTAATTAAGTTCCCAGGTACCCCTTATAAAGGATACGGACACTGGAATTTTTCCTCAGTTCATCTTGAACTCTAAAATAAGAGTAGAAGTAGGAGGTCTGCTTTGCTGTGAGATCTTGGAAAATTTCACTCTCAGGTCACAAATCTAAAATTCTCCAAGATAATTAAGAAAAGACGAGAAAACTAGCCTCAGAATTTTTCGCTGATCGAAGCAAGTTTAATTGTTTTCCGTCCCTTTCAGGTCCTTCGTAATTAGGCAGCCTTACGATCACAAATTGGCTCAAATATCGCCTGGGAAAACAACACTGGCGTGGGAAATTTACTTTTGATACTTTACACAGGGAAAATGTGGTTGGCCAGATGAAACCCTTCTGCATACTAAGAAAAATTAAACGTCAAAATGATTCTATTTCAGAGCTAGGACATAAATTATCATAATCAATTATGTAATATCAAACATGTAAAGGTCATGGTCATATGTACAATGATGCATTCTGCATAGATTTGGAACTTATGAAATGAAAACTTGGAATAAGCTCCTAAAACGAGAGGACAAAATCTAGAGGAAGTGCTTGCACACGGATGCTTGCACACACCCAAAAACCTAAAATTTGAAATCTTAAAACTAAATCTAAAATTGAAATTCTTGGTAAATTGATTATTAGAAACTAGAAAGGATTATGCATGTTACTATGTAACTATGCAATCTTTATGCATGATTATGTGGACAGGCAGTTTGGATGTAATTTTTATTAGCTAATTACTTGTAATAATGTAACTTTTCTAACCACACTTCTATGGAATTAATGCCTCCTGAGAACATAACATTTTTCATTGCGTTTTTGATTGCACTAGCGATTTACAATATATGTAGCTTCAAAAGTCACTGTCATGACACTTCATTTCAACTACTATGTAAGACTGTATTTGGAATTTATTCAACACTAAACACATCACACAGAAAGGTACTACAATATATAATAGTTGCAGCACTGCTTGAGCTTGCTGTAGCTGTACTCAAAGAATCTCTAAGCAGTTCATCTGACCATCATGCAGTGTTGTTCACCGGCCGAAATATTCTTCGCCCGACCGTGTACGAACGAATTTAGTGAAAACGGCTGGTGACGGCTGAATGGCACAAATGGCTGACTGGCTGCCGCTAGTGCTTGAGACCGACCGATGTTTCACCTGCCGGCCGCCGGCCGGCGGCCGCTGAGCTCGTAGGCCGGCCGGCTACCGGCCTAGAGCAGTTTGCAATGCAGCCATTATCACTGCTAAGATAATGATTTTCAGGTGTTTTATTGGAAAAATGTAGTTGTAAGGAGCACAAACCAGACCAAAGCCAGATTTGCAATTCATTTTTACCTTAGCTGCCCTAAATTGTAAATTTCTGACTGATGATTTGCACCCCGGCCGGTAGCCGGCGGCTGGTCGGCGAGCGAAAGTCGTCGGCCGGCGGCCGGCCGGCGGCCTGCTTAGGCCGGCCTGCCTCAAACACTAGCTGCCGCTGCCTCATGGGTGCCAGAACACGTACCTATACAGCAGATAAAGATATATCCGCATGATTTAAAAGCAGATTTACAGAGGAAACTCAAGTAATACCAGCTGAAAGATACGCCCGATCGGTCGGAGTCCTGCTGTTAAAGTGCGACATGTCAGAGATCCACCGCTGACAGTGCTGCAACTTTAGTTCAGTTTGTTGTAGCAAATCAAGTTTAGTCTTACACAGATACTGTTAATACTGATACACATCGTTGGCCGTGCTTGTTAGGATGGTCCTTGCATAACTTACCATTGAGCAAAAGAAGTGCTTCCTCCAATAATATCGATATGAGCAATAGTCAGAAGATAATATCCAAAAGAAATATCAAAAGTGAAAGGCTTTCAACAGTCCAAAGTAACAGTATAGTGACAGCAAAATTCGGAAAACGGATAAAATAAAGTTGAAATTAATCTTCCGCCGTTAAATTTAAAAGACTTATCCCAATTCCATAAGTCAGCAAATTAAAATTATAGTTTAATTTGTTATCAGTGATAAGTGGTAGCCTTGGCTTGACTGCACCAATTAGCTTTTCTTATTCTGGTCTTGACGAGGAGCTTAAAAATAAAACAAGCTTTTAAAGCCTGCAGAAAGGTAGCTAAAGCAAAGCTAAACAAGTACCCAAAATTTGACTCAATGCAACTGGAAATTGTTTGTCCTAAGTATATTTGGTATGCACTATATATACGTACTTACAATATGAGTAAGGTTTGAATGTTTGTTTCGCATACGTGGTGTCAGCTGTAGAGAAAAAACCCGGTAGGCCGCGGGTAACAGGAACGCCGAAAAGCTTCGAGGGGGCATAACACTAGGAACTTTAATTGCCTTTCTTTTGCTAATAAATGAGAAGCAGAAAAGGGTCTTGCATTCTCTGGCTAAAATCACTCAACAACAACGTAACTTCGGTCTCGGAAAAAGGGTTCTGGTATTTTGCTTGTTCGCTATTTGCTGAAAATATCATTACATAACATAACAATTAACACAGTGTAAAGATTTGGTTCCGCCGGAATCGAACCACAGACTATTTAGGACAAACTAAGATGGGCACATAATCTCTTGTCATTGGTGCTTCTATACAACAGTGGAAAGATTGCATTCCTGCTGGACATTTTAGTTCGGTTGCGGAAAAGTTTGTAACTATAGAAGAGTCGAGTTAGTGTATAGTTAGGGTCAGAGACATAATTGACTCAAAACAATTAATGCCATACAACTAATTATTACAACTGATAAAAGTGGGTGTATAAAGTTGCGCATATCACAAAACAGGGCAATCGTCAGTAAATGCTATATTTAAAGTTGAAAATGCCTTCGACAGAAACTGGAATATAAATTATTCTGGATACCCTAAGGCGTGAGAGTCTAGATTGAACAGACAAAATCTAAAATAAATCAGTTTTTTGAAAAGTACCGTCGATTTGGTCCTATACTTTAAAACGAAAATAGTTTCGCTCTCCCGACAATTTTGCTGGAGGATCCTTTCTGTGCCTGAGAAAGGAAAGTTTGCGCCTTTTTATTCTGCATACGTTAACTGTAAAGATAACGAAGGTGTGCAATGCTGCGAGCAATGCAAGAAAAATAGAGTAAAGAGACTGGTGGGCCACCCTGCAGTGTGAATCACTACAATTGTTTTTGAGTTTAGCAAATTCGTTACATCGCGTGAACCAATTTTGTTTATATCTGCAGAAAGCCTGAAACAATTCCCGCCCATCTATGAAATGACTGGTTGATTTTGAGCCAGAAATAAGCTGATTGGCTCCAAAAAGTCAGAACGTCTCCAAAAAGTGACCCGCTTTCAGTCCCTTTACTATAGATCTTCATAAACGAAGATTCTCTATGAAGACGCACTCAAACATTCTTTTTCTGGAGTTTGAAACATTTTATAATTTATGACATATATACGTTTGGTGCTCACCAACCTGCACCCGGTTGGCCCATGTCAAGATATAGTAAGAACCTCAAGAACCACCATTAGAAAAGGAGTTCTCAAATCCTTTTCATGCAGTATCCAGCACTCGTTAACTAAGGCTACATGACAACGTTGCGGATCTTTGCCTTCAGACATTTCACGTGTCATGGTATATTTACGATGTATACATCTGCATTTTAGTCATCAAATTTGTGGCATACCCAGGGTTGGGGGGAGTTATTCTGGCTTTTCTGAGAAATTTAGACTGAAATCTGTGTGTCTACTATACATCCAATATTCACAGTATGGTATGGTATCAATCGAAAATTGACGAACAAGTTCGTATAAACTGAAGTTCAGACAACATGCACACTTTTCAGAATCCTGAGAGTCCAGAACCCTCAGAGGATCCAGCAAACACTTAAAACAAAATACGTAGGGGATCAAATCTCCTGAAAAAATTTAAAAACCTCCAAGCACCCCAAGAACCCCCATCAAAAGTTTGAAACTAAATATATGTAGTTACGGATCAAATCTCTTCAAAAAGTTAAGAACCCCAAAAATCCCTATCAAAAAAATTGAAAGTACATATATACGGTTATAGATCAAATCAGAACTCCCAGAACCCCAAGAACCATCGTGCAAATAAATACTTCAAAGAACAACAGTTGGCGGATCAGAACGCAGCAAAATGTGACTCTTTATCTTGACATGTCAAGATAAATATAGAACCCCAAGAACCCCATCAGAAAATAGGAGGTAGGTTCTCAATTTTTTTCCTGCGATTCTATTAAGTAAGGTAATGACTATGTTGATTATCTATTCTATCAGCACACCAAAGTTTAGGGGAAACTTCAGAGTTGCTCACAAATTTAGACTAAAGTCTCGGGTATAGACCGGAGGCATCCGACTGAAGCATATATATATATATATATATATATATATAAAATCGCTGAACAATTGGGTTTCTTTAGGAAGTCATACAGTTCAGGACGACCTCTAGAAAACTTGAAAGCACAGAATCTCGGATTCCAGAACCTATGCATCCATAGGTTAACGCGGGGGGTCTGGGTCCAAGCCCCTCCAATCCGGACGAGAAACAAGCCCAACCGCCGTCGGGGACCAGGGGTAACAAAAAAGCAGCCATGGGGTAAGCAAAAATAGCCGGAAAAAATTCAGCAGGTTAAACCAATTTTGCTTGAATTGTGCGATGCAAATATATGCTCCTAAGCTGATATGTAAAGATGCTGGCTTGGCTTTTATCATTTCTGGCTTTCTCTTGGACAAAAGTTCCTAAATTCAGCTTCCCTGAAACTTTCAGGATTGCTTAAATGTTGTTGATCACAATCAGAAGTGGATGTAGACTGTATGCGAAAGTTCGAAAACAGCTTCTGCTTCAGCACGCTCGACAATATATAGAACCACATTTGGTTTAACAGGACCTATAAGTGTACTGCACTCTCTCACTCTTCCTGTTACATATTTTAAATGACATTTTCTAAAATGCATGGTTAATAACGCCGAGTTTCCTAAAATTAAACTACTTCATTATCTTAATCGTAGGAAAATGTCTTATAAAACAAAAGTTTCTTCACAGTAGGAAAAGAACAGAACCTGAAGGAAAACGCCCAGACTTTACACACGACTGATTTCAGATTAGTTTTGACTTGTGACTGCAACTTTCGAAGTAGAAAGGCAAAAGAAGCATAGAGAGGAGAGGGATTTACTTTTAGTGAGGCAGCGACTGACACCTTTGTGGACAAAATGACACAACGTTTCTAAGTGATAGGATTGCCAGAAAACGTTTCAAAAGTTTCCTCCTCTTCAATGCTTTTGTCTAGGAAGCAGGAAAAACACTAGACATTGAAACTGATTACTAAATATTTAGTTTATTCTTAAACACAATTGAGACAAGCCAACGAAAGAATATAATGTGAATGAGAAAACTGAATGAATGATTAAGTTAGCATAGACAGCAAAAATAAGTGCAATCTAACGAAACAAAAAAGCACATTGCGGTACTTTGCCTTTTAGAAGTAATTGAGTTGCAGCCTTCAGCTTTCCGCATTAACAACACTTCTTTTAGCTCCCTCAATTGACGTCAGCGTGCACGCTTGCATAAATTGAAAAATTCAGCAGGTTAAACCCATTTTGCTTGAATTGTGTGATGACAAATATATGCTCCTAAGCTGATATGTAAAGATGCTGGCTTGGCTTTTACCATTTCTGGCTTTCTCTTGGACAAAAGTCCCGAAATTCAGTTTCCCTGAAACTGTCAGGATTGCTTAAATGTTGTTGATCACAGTCAGAAGTGGATGTAGACTGTAAGTGCGAAAGTTCGAAAACTTTTCAATTTTCCTCAATTTTTCACTCTATTCAATTCAATCCCGAAGAGTTTACACAAAGAAGCTACGCAAAGTAGAGAACAATGGTCTACGCCAAGATTCTGCCATTGTGTATATACACAAGACAATGGCTGATTACTGATTAATCATCAAGCAGTTATCAAAAGGCAGCAAATTCCGATAAGTGCATTAGGCCTACCTGATTGTGCTTTCTAAATCTTCTACAAAATGCGTAGAGGGAAAGGATGAGGAATGAAGGGAAGACAGGCTTCGAAGTGGTGCGAAGCGAGCTGGATCGCTTCAAGTGTGGACTCAGTGGACAACAACGTATACCCAGACAAGCATTTTCCACGGATTGCAGAAAGCAAAGAATGAAAGATTGATAAGCCTGATATGGGAGTTCAGCTGATGATCCCGTGGTGTAGTTGGTTAGCATGCCTGACTCCGTAGCAGAAGGTTCAATCCTCGGCGGGACCAATTCTTTACTTTCAATGGTGAGTGAAAAGCTGAACCTCCCTCTTCCCTTCTCTCTTCTAGGCCTGGTTTCGTTGGTACGAGGGTGCCAGACACCTCCTACCTCCGGCTTGTCCTTGGTTTCTTCTTCTTGGTCCTCCAGCCTGGTAGAAGGGGCTACATTAGCCTGCTAGGATGATGGTCGGTTGGCAGAAACTTCCAGCAACTTCCCTCGCTGTTGCGTCTGGTTGGTTGGATCTAAAGGGGTCTGGAACGTGCGTGGGCGAGAACGGATCCCTTGGGCTCAGAATGCGTTCAGATGTGGCATATATTGACTTAAAAACATTTCAATTCACTTTCGGTTTTAAAACTCAAATTCCGTCTGTAGGCATGGGATAAGCGGGAAACCTTTGCAAGTACTTACCGCTTTCATAACTAGAAAAAGACAGAGAGTAAATCTACATGATTCCTTTTCGAATTGGGCTTCGGTCATCAGTGGGGTTCCTCAGGGAACCATCTGTTGGCCTACCTTATTTCTATTTTATATTAATTAAATGTTGCATTAATGCATTTGTTAGCTGATGATAATGATTACTGTGTTCTTGTAGCAAATATCTGGAAGATATCATTTCAGCCGCTTTCTTCAAATTTTTCAGTGCTAACAAAATTATCGTACCTGATCAGTTTGGTTTTCTTAAAAAACGTTCCACAGTTGCTCAGCTCTTGCTTTGCTTAAGGTGGCGCTTACATTATCGAGATTATGGATGTAATATTTGAACCGATTGCTATATTTTAATGAACTCCCCGCTGAAGTTACCTTGGATGACAGGGCATGTTTCGACAAAATTTCGGCAACAGAGAGCACGTGTTTGCTAGCTACCATTGCGGCTTAAGAAATCGAAGTTTCACTACAGCTTCGTGAGATAAATTCGAATGCACCTGGTAAAAGAACATAAAATGAGCTTTACAACGATATGCATATCTCTTCTGTACGTGGTTTCTATCAAAAGTTACAGGCGGTTGAATATATGGCAACGTCACGTTGACCATTACCATTGCATTTGACAAACGAAGACTAGTCGTTCGAAAATGAGTGCTACTGGACATAGCATCAAGAGTACATGATATATAAGAGTGTGACAGCAGGCAGGTTCTCTGTTATCAGCTGCAGGTACATGCTCTGCGCGCTAATGGCTGACCCCCCCCCCCTACAAACGTGTATGTTCACTTCAAACAAATTTGGCCGCTACGCTTGCATGCTTAAGCTCGAAAACACAACTACCCAGTTGGTTCAATGTGCGTCTGTTGCGAGCTTTAACACGCAAAGATAGCGTTCTAATTTGTTTGAAGTGAGCATACACAGGGGTCAGCCGTTAGCGAACATAGCATGTACCTGCAGCTGATAACAGAGAACCTGCCAGCTGTCACACTATTATCTATTATGTACTCTTGATATCATGATGCTTTTGTGTTGCATTTGCTTATTATTTTATGAAGTACATTACACAATTTATTAACCTCAAAGTATATGCGCAAAGTAGAAGCGATTAGTGCGAAATCTTTCAAATTAATTTTCTCATAAATGCTCCAACCAAAGTTGCTCAAATTTTGCATGTACGTTTATTTGAGAGGTACGCAGCGGCAATTTTTTTAGTTTTTGCTTAAGTCGGATATTCTTTTTTTTTTGCTACGGACTCATCCACCACACCAAGGCACTGCATGAGGCCTATATGGTGTTGCTCTCCGCAATCCTTTGAAACAGTCGGATATTCCGTGTAATATTGATTTTCAAAATTTTTGAACATGAATAAAATTCTCAACATTGCCTAAATAGAGAAACTAAAATAATTGCACCTGCGTTTGGTTTATTTATACATTTGTGCAAAATTTGAGCTTATTTCATTCAGCCGTTAATGAATGACACCGTTTTGAAAATTTAAAGTTATCCCTTTCGTGTAGGTCGCAAGTCATGCATTGGATTCTTCAAAGTCTCCATATTGCTATTATTTAACACCAGCTACCATTGCTGAAAATTTGAAATGGAATGGTTGAAAAATGAATTCAGGAGAACCGTTCCCGGTAATGCAAGCGCCCCCTTGAATGAATGGACATACGCGCTCAATGAAAGTAAATTTGTTGACATAATTTACCTGGACATAGCCAAAGCATTTGCCAATGTATCACATTCAAAATTAACAGAAAAAGTTAAATCCATGGGAGTGTCAGATAAATTTTATCATTGGCTTGCAAGCTACCTATCTGACCGTCATCAGTATGTTGAGATTGATTAATAATTAAATCACAAATTCAGGCTATAACTTCTGCAGTACCCCAAGGAAGTATTCTTGGTCCATTATTGTTTCTTGTGTTTATAAACTATTTATTTAATAGAGTCGAGACTTGCTCTATTAAATTGTTCGCTGATGAATCTAAGTTATATTTTGGCGTTTCTCAAAATCAAGACTCTGCTATATTACAAAAATCTTGACTGGGTGCATATATGGTTTAATGAAATGCAACTTAGAGCTGCTGTTGCTAAATGAGCTGTTCTTCACATTGGTAATAATAATCTGTATAATTCTAAATTAAATAATGTAAATTTAGCCAAAGTTTCCTCTGGTAAGGACGTAGGTGTTCAGAACACTACTGATTTAAAGAGCCATGTTCATTGTGCAAATGTTGCCTCTACTGGATTTCGAGTGGTAAATGCTATTTTTCGGGGATTTGCCACTATAAATCAGAAATTCATGGTTGAACCGTTTAAAGTATACGCAAGACCAAAACTTGAATATGCATCTGAAGTATGGAACCTTCATTTCATTGGTGATATAGTTTTAGTTGAAAAGATTCAAAGAAGGTCTACTAAAAGACTACCAGGAATGGATTTTGTCTCTTACCGGGATCGACTTTCCTTATTAGGATTGAAGAATTGTCAAAGATTTGATTATGATGTATAAAATTGTAAATAATGAAGTTGTGAATGCCTTTTTATTGAGCTAAATTCTGTAACTAGGCGGCATAATCGGCGATTTATGCAAATAAGGTCTTGTTCCTGTAGCGTCACGACGCAGCAGGTCCTTTAGCACTATAATCGGTTTTAAGATGCAATTTACACATCAGCAATGAAATTCATGCTCTACTCCATAAATTACATATGCTGAGTGTAGCAAATGTTTTCTGCGTTGATGATATGCAAATTAAGCTTTTGCAGAAGAATAAAGACAGGAATATCATTCAACGACACGTACGATGCTTGTATTCAGATCAAATTTATGAGTCTGGTCAACTCTATGTAATGCGTAAGTTTTCTCAGTTTGCCTTAACTCAGGTCTTCAGCATACTCATTTTTGTCGGGGTAAGAAACGCATTGTGTTGTTTTGTGAATTTCGAGATCGTCTGAGGGCTTCCAATATAAATGGAGAGGCTAGTACGTTCTAAAATGACTACATTCACAGTAAATGTAGAATCTGTTACAACCGCAACTGTCGACGCCAATTATTTCCTAATGTACACCCCTTCATCCTGCAGCATTAAGATAATGCTTACAGAAACGGTAAAACAGTAATTTACCTTACAGAAACTGAGCTGAAAGTGATCCAGGAAACATTTCCCAACCCAAATATTTTACATATCTATCCATTTACAGCTTGAACAAGCTACTTTATCATGACGAAGTTAGGAGGGGCATAACGCTAACAACTAATCTTAACACACTTTAGACTAGAAGTTTGTTCGCAGCAGGTCTATAGTTACCAGGGGGTAACAATTTTAGTCAGAAGACTTTATGCAGAAAATCTAAATTAATTTTGCACGCAACTATTGCTTGTTTAGACGTAAGAAAACATCTTTGGTTCAAAGATTGTGCCAATATGGAAATCTTTTCTTTGCCTCAAGTGTGGTAGAAAGTACTAACCTAAATGCTTTTAAGGTGGTGATTCCCTTTGGTCACAAAAGTTTGCACCATTATTACTCGTTCATTACTTAGAGTTAAGAAGCCATTTTTATATCAAAATGTAGCTTGACATTTTCTCTTTTTAATGCATACCATGAAACTAATGTTGCGTTTTTAAAATAGTTTTGACACATTTTAGAAGAAGTATAATTTTCCAGGTTTTTTGCAGACTCAAGTAAATTTTTTCGCGAGACATCGGTTATATCATTCGATACCTCCATCAAATAGCTGGGGACGATTTTTTATTTATTGTGAAATCGCTCTTCGTTATAGAGAAATAAGCTGAAATGTGTGCGTAACCTGTATTTTGCCTACTTTTTCCAAATTTGTCAAGAGATTACTTTAGCTACAAAGTAGTAATCGGGGCAACTAAAAAAACGTCCCTGGGTATATCTGTGCAGAACTCATTTGTTAAGTAGCAGCCCTCCAATTTGCATGGTGAATGCTCCACAATCTTTGGAAAAAAATTGGTCGTGTTTTTGCAAAAACTACATTTTTCATGATAGCAGCCTACGGGATAGCTGTTGGAAGAAGATCATCCATCGGATAATTTGCCCCTGTGAGACCTTCAGATCGACGCCCTTAGTTTGATTTTCCGGCATGTGGAGTTCAAGAAATGATGGATTATTTGATTTTTGCAAAAATGACAAGTTTTCGACGCCAAAACAAGAAAATCGGCTATATCGCACGCTAGAGAAAAGATAGAAAGTTGCTTTAAAAAGCAAAAATGTGAAGCTCAACGAGATTTTTCAAATGAATATAGTCATAACTGTATAGCTGCCGCCAAACTTTCAGAAATTGGGAAAAACCGCCCTGATCGCAAATCTCGAATTTTTGAATCGGGATTGCGCGGAGGGTGTTAGAACGCTAAAAGAATGTATTTCGGAAAGTTTTGCCAAATTTCATCCTGATTTGCGCCGCCAACCAGCAATTTCTGCCCAAAAGGAATCACCACCTTAAGTAAAGACTGCAAACAGTTTCTCTCAGTCCGTTTCTCCGAGGCCGAGCTTTAGTAGCCAGTTGGTGGCTCTGCTTGGCCTTTAGTAGCTGCGCACGTTATGAGTAAAATGTAAGTTATGAACTTCATATATGTATAACTGCATTATATACTTATGTATATATTGGTGTTGTGCCGACAATAAATGCAGTAGTAGTAGTAATAACTGCGTGGCCTATGCTGACGATATGAAGGTCTTTGCGATCGGTCGTGTTAGGCATTTGGTGTTGAATTCATTTCTGCAGATCTTTTTTTATTCGATTAGTGAATGGCAACTAATCATATCTTGGCAAAAGTCTTGCATGTATTTTGATAGAACAAATACCAAAGAACAGTACACTTTCGGGCTAACCACTTTAAACCAAACTGATGGGTGCTTCGACTTGGCTGTGTGGATGAATCCTAATCTAAAATTCTCTACGCATATAAAGAAAATTAAATAATTGGAAATAATGCTATGCCCGTGCTGTCATTGATTCTTCGCAATTTTGTGTCTGATAATGTTTCGGTTAGAATCGTGTTACCTATTTTATGTTGTGCTTCTGAAACCTGGAACCCTTGGCTTGTAAAGGATATAGAAAGCTTGTTGGAAGTTCAAAAAAGATTTTGTAATTCACTTGGAAACCTGAATGATATGTCGTATGTTCAAAATATGTTTTCTGTGTTTGGATAAACTTGAGTATACTAGGTCAGTTGCTGATCTTGTATTGGTTTATAAAATTGTCTATGGGTTGGTATCTTTACCTTTCAAAATTGCTTAAAATTGCTAAGGGGGCTCGGGAGGGTGGTAACCAAAAGCCGGAGGTCGGAGGAGTCACTGGAGGGTAAGTGAAAGAATCTCCAGGGGGGGGGTGGTAAATGGTCCCCAAATTTTTGAGAGCGTGGGTACCTCCCCAACCCCCCACCCCAGGAAACTATGTGTCCCGCTGCGAACTCCCGCATAGTATAGTTTCCCTGAAACTTCCAAAAACTTTTCTGTAATAGCCATTTTTTTTCTTCAAAAAATGCTTGCTTTTAGCGTTTTAGCACCGTTTTAAAGCGATCTTAAGACAAAATTTGAGTATCCAGAAAATGACCATGTTTCAGCCAAATTTAGCTAAACTTTTGGGTCCAAAAATTACTTGGGCGTTCGTGCGTGGATAGGGGTTGGGTGTGGGCATAGTTTCACCAAGGGGGGATTTGGAGGGGTTACAACCAAAGTTTACGACCAACTTTACCCCCTCCCAGATTTTTTTACTCTCCCTCCCCCCTTTTGGTTACCGCCCCCCCCCTTAGTTTCACTGGAAATTTTGGTTGGGGGAGGGGTAAGCTCTGGAAATTTGGTGGTCGAGGCGACCCGCGAAATATAATGGGGATAACCCCCCGAAGCCCACCCCTCCCCAAAATTGGGAACTCAGAAAATCCAGAAGATGCCCAAAAAATGCAAAATTTTCTGCAATTTAAAGCTTTTTTCTTGAAAACAAGGCTTGCTTTGATAGTTTTAGGCATTTATATGTACGCGGTTTTAAAGCGATCTTAAGTCAAAATTTGAGAAAAATTTTTCAAAAAATTCCAATTGGGCAAAATTTAACTAACTTTTTGGATCCAAAAGGGCCGGGGGTGGGTTGGGTGGGGATAGCCGAAGGTTAGGGGAGGGTATGTCGAAAATTCTTGGGGGGCAACGGGGGTCGAAAATTGGGACTTATTTAGATTTTTTTTCGCCTTGGTCTCCCCTTATCATAGGTGTACCAGGCTACAGTTTTACCCTGTGAGACCTCCCCAGACGACCAACCCGGCCTCAACTACTCCCCCCCCCCAAGCCGAGCTCAACCCCCCCTTCCCCCTAAAATTAAGGTAATAAAGTAATATCATTAAGATCTGCTTTAACGATGTTGGGGCCAGGTTGACCTTCCTTCGATCTACGGAATCGATATGGCAATTGGACAAACTTTATGCGAAAATTTTGGGTGCGCCCGGATATGCTGAGCGCTTTAGAGTTCGGAAACTCCGGGATGAACTGAGGGCCAGGCGTGAAAAGGGTGAAGAGTTGGTCATACGAAATGAAAAGACCGTTCCTGGAAAGCCAAAAAACCCCCTCCATCCACCTTCTGGCGAGGAACAACCGCCCAGTTCGAAAGAAACCAAGTAAAAACTTGAAAGTTTCGGGTATAATGCTGTTTTGTGTAATGCTCGTGGTATTGTTTCTAAGTTGGGAGTATTCAAGGTCGAAATTTTGTCAAAAAATCCAGTTTATTCCTTTATTTTTGTTACTGAATCATGGCTAAAGAAAGAAATTCAAACAAAAGAACTTGGCTTGCACCAGCAGGTATGAGGTATTTTGTGCAGATAGATCTGTTGGGAATGGAGGTGGGGTATTAGCTATGGTGCACCGCAACTTCAATTCTGTTCTTGTTTCTACTGAAACAGAAACAGAAAACGGTTTTGAACTTGTTAGTTTTATACTTTTTACCTGGTAGCTATGGCAAGATTAGTTTTGTCTTGTGTTATCTGTCACCGTCTAGTACTTGTGATCAGGTAGAGCTTTTGTGTCGCCCGTTACAAAAATTGTTGCAAGTTGCAACTGCAAAAAACGCTGTGTCTTGATTGGAGATTTTAATCTTCCTGGAATTAACTGGTTTAATTTTACTGGTTCTAGTCGAAAAATGAATTTTTCTTAGAATGTGCTTTACTACTCGATATAGTCCAGACCGCTGACAGTCCAACTAGAAGTCATAATTGTCTGGACCTAGTATTGACAAATTGTCAAGCGATTATAGGTAACGTTCGAGTCAGTGATCCCTTTTTCAATTCGGACCCTGAAGAAGTTGAGTTTTTGGTAATCTGTGAAGAGCATAAACGTGACGAGATTTTTAAGGCAAACTATGAAATGATTTCTGCGTACATTTGTTCTATAAATTATGTAGAAAGGTTTTCCTGAATTGAGGACATAGAAACTATGTGGAGTATGCTAAAGTTTTTTCTGTTAGATGCCATTGAAAAATATGTGCCAAAAAGTCTTAAGTTCTAAGTTCAGAAAACCTTCTAAAGAAATACAAAAATTATGTGATAGCAAACGCAAACTGTGGAATAAGTTTAAGACTTCTGGTGGTAATAGGTATAAAAATAGGTGGAGAGATATCTGTAGGCAATTTAAGGATAAAGTTTTTAAAGTGTCATTCGAGTTGTCATTCGAGAAAAAAGCTTTTTTCAAGTAAAAATTCTAAAGATTTTGGAAACTTGTCAATGGTAAACTTTGTGGTCGTGATAGCACACCTGTGTTAAAGCACAACGATGTCTTGATTACTGGTAAAGTGAGTATATCTGAGTAATTCAATAAAGCTTTCTGTAGTGTATTTACAATCGACGACGGCAGACCTATTCAGGTTAACTATCAGCCGAAAAATTTACTAGAGGATATCTTACTTTCAAATGAGGAGTTAAAGCGTACTAAGTAAAATTAAGTTGTGGTCCTGACGGAATACCACCTAACTTTATTAGAAGTTTATCCAATGAGCTATCGCCTGTATTACTAGTATTATACAACCTTCTCTTAATACTACCAAGAGTACATAATAGATAAGAGTGTGACAGCTGGCAAGCTCTCTGTTATCAGCTCAAGGTACATGCTCTGCACGCTAACGGCTGACCCCCCCACAAACGTGTACCTAGTGACCCCCACAAATGTGTACCCAGTATTTTCTGTATCCCCTCACTTTCTGTATCTTTACGTGTGCCTGCGTGCATCCAATTTGTGTCTGCTTCGAGCTTTATAACGCAAAGATAGCGTGCAAATTTCTTTAAAGTGAGCATACTCGTTTGTGTGGGGTGGGTCAGCCGTTAGCATGCAGAGCATGTACGTTGAGCTGATAACAGAGAGCTTGACAGCTCTCACACTCTTATATATTATGTACTTTTGATACTACACACATACCCTTGGAATGGAAAGCAGCTGATGTTGTGCCAATTTATAAACATCTAAAACTGATCCTTTGAATTATAGACCCATTAGTGTAACTTGTGCGAAATTATGCGAAATTTGGAGAATGTGTTAAGCCACATCTACTAAACTTATTAGTTAAAAATAAAATCCTTAGTGAGCACCAACGCGGTGGTCTTAGTCGAATGTCAACTGTTACGCAACTCTTGCAATGTCTGGTAAATTGGGGTAAAGTTCTTCATACTAAAGGTTGTAAAATCATTGCCTATCTTGATATTCAGAAAGCTTTTGACACTGTTCCTCATAGTAAATTACTGAGATCTTGCGGTGATCGAAGAAGTTTGTTAAAATGGTTCCAAAATGACTTGGAGAATAGGAAACAACGAGCGATAGTAAACACCAAAGTTTCCTCGAGGAAACCTGTGACTAGTGGAGTTCCACAAGGCAGTGTACTTGGACCTATTTTCTTTCTAGTCTACATAAATGACTTAATTACGGGTATAAGGCACAGTGCCATTAAACTTTTCGTCGATGATGCAAAACTCTATATTACCGTAAACAATCAAGCTGATGTCCATAAGTTTCAAGAGGAGGAGCTTGGGGAGGTAATGCCCAATTACAGTTTTCGGTACCGAAGTGTATGTTATTTATTTTGGGGAACGCCACCAACAGCTATTGATGTAATGTAACCATGGGTACGTCTAGTCTTGTAGAAGTTTCACAGATCTAAGACCTTGGTGTTTTGCTAACTTTCGACCTAAAGTTTAATGTTCATTGTGATAAGGTTATTGGTAAAGCTAGGACAGTCATTGGAGCTATTTTCAGAAATTTTAAGTGTCGTGATACAAAGTTCCTGCTCCAGATGTACAAAACCTTTGTTAGGCCTCATCTGGAGTATGCAAGCCCAGTTTGGAGTCCAAAAATAGGTACTCTGATTGACAAAATTGAATCAGTACAAAGACTATTCACTAGAAAAATTCCTGAAGCAATCTTGCTTATTTGGAACGTTTGGCGTTTCTTGATTTACAACCTCTAGAACATAGAAGACTTCTTTTTGATTTGAAATTAACTCATCAAATTGTTCACCAAATATTAATGATTTATCATTTGATGACTTCCTCACTTATGCGCTTGACACGGGTAGTAGAAACTCAAATGGTCTCAGACTGAGGATCCCCTTTCGTCGAACTAAAAAGTTTCACATTTTTTTCAAATAATGTAGTTCCTGTTTGGAATGATCTCCAAGAAATTATACAGACATCTCCTTTTAATTTTCAATTTGTTGAATTATTAAGGGGGCGCTTGCATTACCGGGAACGGTTTTCCTGAGTCATTTGTCAACCAATCCGTTTCAAACTTTCAGCAGTGGTAGCTGCTGTCAAATACTCGCGATTAGAATATGAAGAATCCAGTGCTTGTCTTGCGACCTACAAAATAGGGACAAGTTTAAATTTTCAAAACAGTGCCATTCATTAACGGCTCAATGAAATTAGCTCAAATTTTGCACAAGTGTATAAACACGAGTCCATAATAATCTCCCTTATATTATAGAAGAAGAGTAAGCCACTAGAGGGCTCCTCTTCTTGGCATTGCGTAACGGTGCTCCGACCAGAATACGCGAATGTTCCCCCGTTTGGGGGGGGGGGGTCGACAAGCATACCCCCCTCCGTTTGGTGGGGGGGTAGACGAAAGTGGTCCCCGTTTGGTGGGGGGGGCTATGCAAAAGGGGTCCCCGTTTGAGGGGGGGGGTCGCTGGAAGAGGTCCCCTTCTGGGGGGGGGTCGCTACAGCAGGCTGAGTTTGGCTCATTCTGATTGGATGTTGGCGACCCCCCCAAACGGGGACCCCTTTTGCCAGCCCCCCCCCACCAAACGGGGACCCATTTTCGAATAGAACAAAAACTACCGTAATCCTCTGCTTTACCCCCCCCACCAAACGGAGGGGGGGTTTCTGCAATCTGATTGGCTGTTGGCTACCCCCCACCAAACTGGGACCTCTTTTTGGCTACCCCCTCCCCCCGAACGGGGACCCTTTTTCAAAAGCCAGAATCAGCCTGCCTACCCCCCCACCAAACGGGGAGGGGGTTTCTGCAGTCTGATTGGCTGTTGCCTACCCCCCCCCCCACCAAACGGGGAGGGGGTATGATTTGGCGACCCCCCCCAAACGGGGAACATTCGCGTATTGTGGTCGGAGCACCGCTACGCAATGCCAAGAAGAGGAGCCCTCTAGTGGCTTACTCTTCTTCTAATATATAATAGAATTATGAACTCTTGGTATAAATAAACCTAATGCAGGGACAATTTTTTCAGTTTCTCGATTTATGCAATTTTGAGAAAGTTATTCATGCTCAAAAACTTTGAAAATCAATATTTCACGGAATATAGGTTTTAAACAAAAACTAAAAAATTGCCCCTGCGCACCTCATCTATAACGTACATGCAAAACTTGAGCAAGCTTGGTTGAAGCATTTATGAGAAAATAAATTTGAAAATTTTTGCACTAGTCGCTTCTATTTTACGCATACATTATGCTTTTAATAAGTTTCCTAGTGTATTTCATAAAATTATAAACAAATCCAACACAAACGCATCGATAAAAACCCTGTGGAATTCATTTTCGAACGATTCGTTTTTCCTTTGCCATTCGCAATGGGAATGGTCAACGAAATTTTGCCATATATTCAACCGCTTGTAACTTTTGATAGAAACCACGTACAGAAGAGATATGCACGTCGTTGTAAAGCTCTTTTATGCTGTTTCACCTGCCGCATTCGAAATTATTATTCGGTGCATTAGTAAAATTTCGATTTTCTAAGCCATAAGGGTAGGTACCGAATCTCGTGCTCTCAGTCTCAGTTGCTGAAATTTCATCACGACATTGCCCGGAAACCAAACTAGACTCACTTCAGATTTCTTCAAAGTTTAACAATCTGTCCAAATTTTACATCAATAATCCCGATAATGCAAGCGCCTCCTTAAGGTGGTGATTCCTTTTGGGCACATATTGTTGATTGACGGCGTAAACCAGGATGAAATTCAACGAAACTTTCCAAAATAAGTTGTTTTAGCGTTCTAACACCCACTGCGCAATCGCGCTTCAAAAATTCAACATTTGCGTTCAGGGCGGTTTTTCCCATTTTCTGAAACTTTGGCAGCAGCTGCATGGCTATGACTATATCCATTCGAAAGAACTCGTTAAACTCTACAATTTTGCTTTTGGAAGCAACTTTCTAGCTTTTCCCTATCGTGAGATATAGCCAATTTTCTTATTTTGGCATCGGAAACTTGTCCTTTCTGCAGAAATCAAATAATCCACTACTTCTTGAGCTACGAAAGCCGTAAAATTTAACTAAGGGTGTCGATTTAAAGGTCTCACAGAGGCCGATTATCGGAGGCATGACCATCATACAATTTTTATCCCTTAGGCTGCTATCACAAAAAATGTAGTTTTTGCAAAAACACGACCAAATTTTTTCCAGCGATTGTGCAGAATTTAGTATGAAAGCTAGAAAGTTGCCACTTAGCAGATATGTTCTACACAAAAATACCCCGGGACCCTTTTTTAGTTGCCCCGATAGCTGTTTTCTAACTGAAGTAGTGGCTTGCCAAAGTAGTGAAAAGTATGCAAAATCCAGGTTGCGCAGACATTTTAGTTTATTTCTCCATAACGAAGAGCGATATCACAATAACTAAAAAAGGGTCCCCAGCTATTTGATAGAGGTATCGAATGCTCCAACCGATGTCCTGCGAAAAAATTTACTTCAGCCTGCAAAAAATCTGAAAAATTATACTTCTTCTAAAATACAGGAAAAACATTTTGGAAAGCCAAACTTAGATTCATTGTACTCATTGAAAAGAGAAAATGTTAAGCTGCATTTTGATATAAAGATGACTTCTTAACTCCCAATAATGAATGAATAATAGTGGTTCAAAGTTGATGTCTCCAAAATGAATCACCACCTTAAGAGATATCGATCTGACTAACCTTTTAAAGCGTAAGTCACTTAAATGACCGCATCTTATCGTAAACATAATTTTAGGTGCACTGAAGGGACACTTTGTCCTTATGCACCTGGTAGTTTTTTCGAAATTTCGACAGCAGATTCGGAATCAGCACCCCTGGATTGCCCTAGGGGCGAGTTTTCGAGAAAATTGATGACAAAATTTTTTTGATGGTTTCTGATCGATCGATTTTACTGATCGGATCGATCTCTCAATTCGAGTCCTGACATCAGCGACCTGTATTTACCCTTGGGGGCACCTTCTCAGTCAATAGGAGACCCTCCAGCGATTTTTGGACCAAAAATGTTAGCCAAATTTGGCCGAAAAATGGTCATTTTTTGAAAAACTTTTCTGAAATTTTGACTTAAAAATTGCTTTAAAACGGTGCAAAGACGCCTAAAACATTAAAACAGGCCTTATATATGTTGAAGAAAACAGTGAAATTACCGAAAAGTTTGCATTATTTGGCAATTTTTCGAAATTCCTGAGGTCCGAATTCTGGGGGTACCCATAGGTGTGTTGGGGGGGGGGAGGTGGGGGGACCCTTCCCCCCAAATGGAGGGGCGCCGACCCTCCCCCTAAAAAATTTTTGCTACCCCGCCCCCCACATTGGCCTTCGGCCGACCCTCCCCCCTAAGAGTTTTCAGCCCCCTTCTAAATTTTTGAAAATTTTTAGCCAAAAATTAGAAATTTTTTCAAAACATTAGCGAAAAACAAGTGTACCTTGGGGGTAGGGTGGTGAACCCCTTCCCCCAAATGGAAAAGTCCCTACCCACCCTCGGAATTTTGAAGGCAGCCCCCACCCCAAATGGCCAAATTCCAGACCCCACCCACAGTGGCGACCCAGGATTTTGTATTAAAGGGAGGGGCCCCCGCTCAAAAGAGGTCAAGATAACGCCAGAATTTTGAATGTATACAAACCCTGAGATCTTAAACATTCTTCGAACGTGTACAGAGATAGTTCTAACTTCTGATTCCTGATTTTAGAACTACTGAACCCAATTCAACGTCCTAAGGCTGTTGAGATAAATGAAACCAATTTTGCCTGCCTAGTCTTTGGCAATATGTAACATTCAGATAAAATTCTTCAGTTTGCGCCGTTTAAAACTGTGCTGGCGAAAGGAATTTTGTCAAATGAGCCAAACGAGAACCACACCGCAAGCGTGCGCGGACGGCCACGCGTGACGGCCCCATCGCCGCGCGAAAAGTGCTTAAAAAATAGAGGAGACTTTTCTGATTCAGAACATACTAATAGAACTCAATACGTTACGTCGTTAGCAAGTTATGAGTGCTTAAAGTTGAGAGGTTAAGAGTTCCCACGGCTTCCATTGCCAGCATTCTATGTAAACTTATACAGTCATAACACTATTAAATACATATTTATCTACATATTCATCTTTATCAACAATACATATTTATCTTCACTACTTGTATCGCCAACTTTATAATCCCATTTGCTGGATATTGTGTAATATCTGGAAAAGCAATATTGGCTTACAGTGAACCCAAACTTTGAATGGGGGCCTTCAACTTGAAAGGGAGGGGCCCAAATCTCAAAGGTGGGTGCCCGGCTACAGTACATTCATAACAAATAGGACCTTTTCGCAATATATCGCGAAATCTTGGCGATATTTAGCCGAGGTAAATAGTTTGAAAGATTTCACTGCAGAAAAGAGCAATACAGTCAAGAATACATTGTGCACATGTGCTTGGGGGGGGGGGTTATGGGCATAGGTGTAAGGCGGTTGGGGGGGGGGGGTTGCCCCCCCCCCGCATTTTCTCAACCCCTCGCCCCAGAAATTTTTGGAGGAGGGGGACCGCGCGCAAAACGGCCAAAATTTGGGTATTTTTAGCGTAAATTTTGCAAAATCTTTCAAAAATGTCCAAATTTCTGGATTAAAGTGTTTCTCATTGCGAGAAATACACGTTTTTAACTGTATTAAGGGCTTTCTGACTCATTATTGACCTTATTTTGAACTTGGAAACATGTTGCCAATCAAGTTTTCGAGTTTTTAAAAACAATGTCTAATGTCAAAACTCAAAATTACTTCATAGTTGAATGTTCATTGGCATTGGAAACGGCTGAAAATGCGATTTTTGGCATAAAAATAGAAAAATGTTTTTTGTGGTCTTCGGGGGTTGGGGGGGTCTCCAGAGGGCCTCCCCAAAAAACGTTGGGGGAGCCCCCCCCCACCCCAAATCTCCGATACACCTACCTATGGTCACAGGGAGAAATTTCTATTGAAAAATTATGGTAAAATAAATGCTAAATTTGTGGTAAATTTATGGTAACTTGTGCTGGAGTGTTTACTTCATTTTTACCACATTTTTTCCTGCGCAATGTACAATACTTTTACTTTTACAATACCACAATAGCTCCATGGTTTTTCCATAAATTTAGGAAATGTACCACGAATTTACGACATAAAATCCCGTTTTCACAGTTTATTTTGTGTACTACTGTTATTCTATGTTTTTACTTTCTGTTTACGATCTTTTCACCACGTTACTACTGTGGGAGTACTCAACGAAAAAACGTAGTAAAATGTAGTACGAACAGATAGCAATATTTTATCCCGAATTTACCATGTAGTTACAGCTTTTTATCTCAAATTTACCACAAATTTACTACGCTTTTGAAAACCTTGCAAAATGTCCTTAATTGCTATTTATATGCAATTTTTGGTACTATACTTACTATTACTCTTTATTTATATTTATATATACAATATATAATCGTATTTGCATTTGTATTTATTGCATTTAGCTGTTAAATCAATTTCTTATTGAATCTGACTTGGAGACTGGCCACCGTTTATAGTCAAGCGGGAAAAACCCATTTTAATATGCGGGGAAAGTAAATGATATGAGCTATATAGGATTTTAATAGCCTATCTTGAAGAGGATCCAAAATAACCCTAAAGGCTGCATTATTGTCGCTCCCGCTGCTTCCCTGCAAATTTTTGGGAACTTTGAAATTTTCGAAAATTTTGGACCCTCCATGTGCCGAAATTTGACAAACTTTTTTCTGGCCACCCTGAACTACTAGAAAGACCTAGACCAAAGCGGACTGTATGTATGTGTAGGGCATCTGTTGCGCTTCATGGTGATATATGCTACACTGCTCTAACCCCTTCGGTGCGACCTGGAGGTGACCTAGAGTTGGCGGGGAAAACCCATCGGCGGGGAAAAACCCATTTTTCAAAATTGAATATTTTTGTAACCATTAGCAGGAACCCTTAAATAAACACATACGTGTGCTTATAAACACATACGAGTCTATTAACTAAATTAGTATAGGTTTTACCTAGACTCTTTCCATTTTCCTTTCCATTATGTGTGGTCCAGGTGGCCAAAATCTGGAATGGTGCCATTTCAAGCCAAATTTTTCAATTTCGTCAAAAAAGCGAATTTTTCACTAAAATAGGTCGGGTTTTGCTTCATGTAAATGCAATAAAAACACATTTTCTATGTGATAGGATGCTTAAAATGCAAAAATTAAGCAAATTTCAAAAACTTCCAAAATTTGAATATGTTTACGTGTTAAACACAAAATTTTCAAAATTCAATTTTTTATGAAATTTTTCAAAACTGTTGGTATTTTTCGATGTAGGCCCAAACCAGTCGAAAGCCAGTCGCTTGCGAGACCCATAGTGAGCAGTTTTTCTTTATTTCTGGCATGATAACTATTTTGAAAATAATCAGCAATTCAAGTTTTACGAAGCAATACCGTTTTTAGGTGGACAGTCCCTGAAATGAGCAACTTTTGGACTAATATGTCACGTCAGTCGTTTTGATCGCTACACTCCACATTTCATCCTGAAACTGGCACATTTGGCCAAAAAGAGCGTTAAGAATTCACTGGGAAAAACTATGTTGTGGTTAGCCTTCGTTTTAGCAAGTTTTTAAAAAATTTGTATGTTTACGTTATATTTGATGAAACCTAGCCAGTTAATGCTGCAAACTAAAAAGTTCTATTTAATGCTTTACGAAGGCAATTTGCCTCGGTAAACAACAAATCTAGGGTAAATAAGCGACGCTGAACACGTTGGAACATTCAGAATTGGTCTACGCCTTCACGATATGCTTCGACCAAAGTGGCTTTTTTCCCGATGACTGGGTTTTTTCCCGATTTTGGCTTTTTTCCCAGGAAATAAATCACAAAGTACTCTCTATTGCTACAGTCCAGAGGAGTCATTAATACATGAAAATTCCGTAGGGGTTGCCATTCTTCAAACTACAAGAATTTTTCCATAATTCCAAAAAATGAGTTCTGAATGTCCAAAAGTTTGAAAGAATGGCGTTTTTTCCCGATTGACTACAATATTTCTGTAAGAATAGCCTTGATCTATCGTTCTCCTTCCAAAAACAAAGCTCAGTCTATAATATTTTTGGTCGACAAAATTCGCCAACATATGAATGTCACAGGATTAAAATTGGTTGCTGGTGATTTTAATTATCCTCAAATTGATTGGAATATTGTGCCCCCGTTAGCATCCCCTGAATATATTTTTTGTAGAACCATGATTGAGCATGGGTTTACCCAATGTGTATGCGAACCTACCCACAATGGACTTGCTTGGCTTAATGTTTATATACGTCAGACACTGATTTTTTGCAGAATGTCAGTTGTTGTCCGCCTTTTCTTGCCACTGATCATTTTTCTGTTAACGGTGTACTTGGTCCGTTTAATACTAATTTCTTAAATGCAAACAATTCATCAGTCAATGGTTACTACGACTTTCGTAAAGCAAACTGGGAATTAATGAATCATTATTTAAATTGATTGGATTGGGATCAATTACTTAGTGTGGAACATTCTGTTGATCAATTATGGTTAATGTTTAAGGATGTATATATTATGGAAATGTATTGAGAAATTTGCCCCATCTAATGAAGTCAGAAACAGAAGATTTGTTTGGTCGTCCAGAACTAGAAAACTGCATGTTAAACAGTTAAACTTGCATAAAATATTTTGTTCAAATCCTACTTTACGCAACAAAAACAATTGGAAAAATGCTGCCAAAATTGCTTGTTGTGCAAAACGATCGGAGGGGCGTACTAAAGAAAAGAAAATTTGAGAATCAGCTAGCGAACCCAGATTTTGGCGTTATGTGAAGTCGAAGTTTAAAACAAATTCACCAATTCCTGTTATGATTAACAATGATAATTTTATTACAGATGATAAATTGAAAGCTGAGAAGTTCAACGAATATTTTGCTTCAGTATTTACACTGGATAACGGAGTACCTTTAGAATTGTCACGTCCTCAACTTAACGACAATCTTGATACTATTGTATTTACCGAAAATAAAGTCCTTGAACATTTGAAATCCATTCTGCTAAGCACAGTTCGGGGCCTGATGAAATATCTCAGTTTGTCTTAAGCAAATTGTCTGATGCTATTTCCAAGCCTCTATCAATTCTTTTTACTGTTACTGCAATTTTTCAAAAGTCATCGATTCCAACTGAGTGGAAACTAGCAAAGATAGTGCCCGTTCATAAAAAAGGATTAAAAACATGTTTCAAAAATTATAGACCTATTAGTTTGCTGTGTGGTTGTAGCAAAGTGATGGAATTATTGCAGAATATCTGTGTGAATTTTTAGATGACTGTAATATATTGGATGTTAACCAATTTAGATTCCGTAAAAACGATCAACAGTTTCTCAGTTACTTGAGACGTACGATGCATGGATACGAGCATTACAACGACGACAATTCGTTGACGTCGTGTATCTTGATACAGCCAAAGCCTTTGACAGTGTGCCTCATCTGAAACTGTTGGATGTTTTGCAAAGTCTCGGAATATATAACAGGAAAGCTTCTAAATTGGTGTTGTGATTATCTTAAAGACAGACAGCAGTTTGTGTTTATTAGTAGTTCAAAATCAGAAACAGTGCCTGCTCGTCTGGTGTGTCTCAAGGAAGTATATTAGGACCTATCTTGTTTCTATTGTACATCAATGATCTTTGTTTCTATTTTAGAAGTGCATATATTAAATTATATGCAGATGATGCTAAGATCTATATTGTCTACTCTGACCCTGTAATTGGAAAATGGCTGCTACAACAAGACTTGAATGCTGTTAGTACATGGACTGAACTTAGACAGCTAGTTCTCGCTGTTGGAAAGTGTTTTATTATGCATTTGGAGTATGGAAATGTGGTCAATGATTATCATATAGGGAACAATGTACTGAAAGCGGTCACAACTTTTTGTGACCTTGGTGTTACTGTCAGTAATAGTATGATGTTCTCTGCTCATTGTTGTAATATAGCAAAAACAGGATCCAAATTGGTAAACCCAGTATACGCATCCTTCCATACTCGTGAAATTAATTTTTTATTAAAAGTCTACAAAACTTTTGTTCGACCTAAACTGGAACATGTATCAGAAGTTTGGTCCTCTTATCTATTAAAAGATATTGGCCTTATTGAGAAAGTTCAAAAATTATTTACCAGAAGATTACCAGGTTTAAGGGGGCGCTTGCATTACCGGAAACGGTTCTCCTGAGTTTATTTTTCAACGAATCTACTACAAACGTTCAGCAATGGTAGCTGGTGTTAAATGCTAGCAATATATAGAATTTGAATAATCCAGGGTTTGGCTTGCAACTTACACAAGAGGGATAAGCTGAAATTTTCAAAACGGTGTCACTCATTAACGGCTGAATGAAATTAGATCAAGTTTGGCATAAATGCGTAAATAAACCTAACGCAGGGGCAATTTTTTCAGTTTTCCGATTTATGTAGTTTTGAGTATTTTATGAATATTCGAAGACTTTGAAAGTCAATATCCCACGGAATATACGATTTAAAGAACTAAAAAATTGCCCCTGTGTACCCGTCAAATAAACGTGCATGCAAAATTTGAGCGAGTTTGGTAGCAGCATTTATGAGAAAATCAAAATGACAGATTTCGCACTAATCACTTCAGTTTTGCGCAAATATTATGCTTTTAATAAGTCGCACATTGTATTTCATAAATAATAAACAAATCCAACACAAAAGCATCATGCAAAGTCCCGTTGAGTTCATTTCCGAACGACTGGTTTTTACATTGCCATTCGCTATGGGAATGGTAAATGTAACTTTGTCATATATTCAACCGCCTGTAACTTTTGATAGAAACCACGTAGATAAGAGGTATGCACATGGTTTTAAAGCTCTTTCACTCTGTGCACAGTTATTTGAGATTGTGGCTAACCATCAGCAATCGAAGCTAATTATATGATATTGCACATAATTATCCGAAAGTGACCCTAATTATCAGAAACTAAACCCAATTATCAGAAACTAATCTACTACAAACGTTCAGCAATGGTAGCTGGTGTTAAATGCTAGCAATATATAGAATTTGAATAATCCAGGGTTTGGCTTGCAACTTACACAAGAGGGATAAGCTGAAATTTTCAAAACGGTGTCACTCATTAACGGCTGAATGAAATTAGATCAAGTTTGGCATAAATGCGTAAATAAACCTAACGCAGGGGCAATTTTTTCAGTTTTCCGATTTATGTAGTTTTGAGTGTTTTATGAATATTCGAAGACTTTGAAAGTCAATATCCCACGGAATATACGATTTAAAGAACTAAAAAATTGCCCCTGTGTACCCGTCAAATAAACGTGCATGCAAAATTTGAGCGAGTTTGGTAGCAGCATTTATGAGAAAATCAAAATGACAGATTTCGCACTAATCACTTCAGTTTTGCGCAAATATTATGCTTTTAATAAGTCGCACATTGTATTTCATAAATAATAAACAAATCCAACACAAAAGCATCATGCAAAGTCCCGTTGAGTTCATTTCCGAACGACTGGTTTTTACATTGCCATTCGCTATGGGAATGGTAAATGTAACTTTGTCATATATTCAACCGCCTGTAACTTTTGATAGAAACCACGTAGATAAGAGGTATGCACATGGTTTTAAAGCTCTTTCACTCTGTGCACAGTTATTTGAGATTGTGGCTAACCATCAGCAATCGAAGCTAATTATATGATATTGCACATAATTATCCGAAAGTGACCCTAATTATCAGAAACTAAACCCAATTATCAGAAACTAATCTACTACAAACGTTCAGCAATGGTAGCTGGTGTTAAATGCTAGCAATATATAGAATTTGAATAATCCAGGGTTTGGCTTGCAACTTACACAAGAGGGATAAGCTGAAATTTTCAAAACGGTGTCACTCATTAACGGCTGAATGAAATTAGATCAAGTTTGGCATAAATGCGTAAATAAACCTAACGCAGGGGCAATTTTTTCAGTTTTCCGATTTATGTAGTTTTGAGTATTTTATGAATATTCGAAGACTTTGAAAGTCAATATCCCACGGAATATACGATTTAAAGAACTAAAAATTGCCCTGTGTACCCGTCAAATAAACGTGCATGCAAAATTTGAGCGAGTTTGGTAGCAGCATTTATGAGAAAATCAAAATGACAGATTTCGCACTAATCACTTCAGTTTTGCGCAAATATTATGCTTTTAATAAGTCGCACATTGTATTTCATAAATAATAAACAAATCCAACACAAAAAGCATCATGCAAAGTCCCGTTGAGTTCATTTCCGAACGACTGGTTTTTTACATTGCCATTCGCTATGGGAATGGTAAATGTAACTTTGTCATATATTCAACCGCCTGTAACTTTTGATAGAAACCACGTAGATAAGAGGTATGCACATGGTTTTAAAGCTCTTTCACTCTGTGCACAGTTATTTGAGATTGTGGCTAACCATCAGCAATCGAAGCTAATTATATGATATTGCACATAATTATCAAAGTGACCTAATTATCAGAAACTAAACCCAATTATCGGAAACTAATCTACTACAAACGTTCAGCAATGGTAGCTGGTGTTAAATGCTAGCAATATATAGAATTTGAATAATCCAGGGTGGTTGGCTTGCAACTTACACAAGAGGGATAAGCTGAAATTTTCAAAACGGTGTCACTCATTAACGGCTGAATGAAATTAGATCAAGTTTGGCATAAATGCGTAAAATAAACCTAACGCAGGGGCAATTTTTTCAGTTTTCCGATTTATGTAGTTTTGAGTATTTTATGAATATTCGAAGACTTTGAAAGTCAATATCCCACGGAATATACGATTTAAAGAACTAAAAAATTGCCCCTGTGTACCCGTCAAATAAACGTGCATGCAAAATTTGAGCGAGTTTGGTAGCAGCATTTATGAGAAAATCAAAATGACAGATTTCGCACTAATCACTTCAGTTTTGCGCAAATATTATGCTTTTAATAAGTCGCACATTGTATTTCATAAATAATAAACAAATCCAACACAAAAGCATCATGCAAAGTCCCGTTGAATTCATTTCCGAACGACTGGTTTTTACATTGCCATTCGCTATGGGAATGGTAAATGTAACTTTGTCATATATTCAACCGCCTGTAACTTTTGATAGAAACCACGTAGATAAGAGGTATGCACATGGTTTTAAAGCTCTTTCACTCTGTGCTTTCAAATATATCGTGTTAAGGTGCTGGTATCCTTTTGTGCAGTGCTTTTGTCGTGACTTTTGGAAACGCTGTAACTTTCGCAATTTTGGGAGTTGGAAATAGCTTTATACATCGTTTTAAAGCTCATAATCTGTACATTAACATGAGCTTAAGAAACTAGCAAAATTGGCAAAAAATAGCAAAAAATTGTCGACATGCTGACATCTGACAGACTGAATATAGACCAAAAATTTTTGAACATCGATTTCTCAAAACTGTGGAATCGGCCAAAAATTCTTCTTGTGCCATGATATGAAGGACATGTGGGCCGAGGGACATTTTTTTGGATTTGGCTCAGCAAGTCTCAATACTCCAGAAAATCCGGCAAATGCGCGATGACACGAAATTTCGCAACTTTCTATTCAGTTTTCTCACACCTGGAGCTGTTTTAGCTCAAACCAAGAAAATTGTCCCTCCACCAATAGGGCGAATTTTCATTCAGCCAAAAAAATCACGCGAATCCATTGGGTAGTTTTTTGAGAAATCAATGTTTCAAAACAAAATAATCGCAATTTTGCCAAACTGGTTTTTCGGTGAATTCTCCAGCTTAAAGCAACGAACTCCAGCGAATAGGTATTGATAAAATGCGCAATTCGACGGTGTATCGTTTGAGTATAAATCAGCCAAAATTGTCTGTAAGATTTGGCAGTAATTTTGAAAAAACCGATTTCTTCAAAAATGGCCAGTTTTTGACCCCAAAAGTAGTTTTTGGCTTGTACTGCCTTAACCACTAGAGGTAGCTCAAAAGTTGTAAAAGCAAAAATGTTCATTTTGGTGCCCTCTTTCCAGCCATAACAACCAATCCTGTGTAGCGACTATGTACTGAGAGAATAAGGGCGAAAACCAAAACTTTCTTATCTTTGCACCTAAAAATCCGGGACTGGTCCCAGAATGTTAAAGAGCACGAAAATAATGTATTTGGAAAGTTTCATCCACTGTCATGAAGAATTGAAGATTGTAGGGTCGAATTTACACAAAGCGATACCAGCACCTTAAGCTCAAATAATATTTTGATTTTCCAAGCCATGAAGGTAGCTATCCAATCAAGGGTTTCCAGAAGCCGAAATTTTGTCACAAGATAATCCTCTAGCCAGACTACACTCAGTTAGGATTTCTAAAAAATTGAGCAATCTGTCCAAAACTTACATCGATAATCCCGATTATGCAAGCGCTACCTTAAGGTGGTGGTATCCTTTTGTGCAGTGCTTTTGCGGTGCTGTTTTTAAACGTTTTTACTTCCGCAATTTTTGGAGTTGGAAAGAGCCTACATTTGTTTTACAGCTTATAATCTATACATTCCCATGAGCTTACGAAACTAGCAAAATTAGCACAAAACTCAAAACTTTTCTGACATACTGACGTCTGATAGGCTGAATATAGACCAAAAATTTTTTCTCGTGCCATGATATGTAGGACATATGGGCCGAGCGACATTTTTGGGTTTAACTCAACAAACCTCAATGCTCCAGAATATCTGGGAAATGCGCGGTGAGACGAAATTTTGCAACTTTGTATTCAGTTTTCTCGGAACTGGAGATGTTTTAGATCAAACCAAAAAATGTCCCTCCTCAATAGTGCAAGTTTTCATCCAGCCAAAAATCATACAAATGCATTGGGTAGTTTATGAGAAATCGATGTTCAGAACAAAATAATCGCAGTTTTGCTAAAATGGTGTTTCGTCGAATTCCCTAGCTTAAGGGGGCGCTTGCATTATCGGGACCGCTTCTCCTGAGTTCAGTTGTCAACCAATCCGTTTCAAACTTTCAGCAGTGGTAGCTGGTGTCAAATACTCGCGATTTATAGAATATGATGAATCCAGTGCTTGGCTTGCGACCTACACAACAGGGATAAGTTTAAATTTTCAAAACAGTGTCACTCATAAACGGCTAAATGAAATTAGCTCAAATTTTGCACAAGTGTATGAATAAACCTAGTGCAAGGCCAATTCTTTCAGTTTCTCGATTTATGCAATTTTAAGACAGTTATTTATGTTCAAATCTTTGAAACTCAATATTTCACGGAATATAGATGTTAAATAAAAACTAAAAAAATTGCCCTGCACACTTCACCAATAAACGTACATGCAAAATTTGAGCAAGCTTGGTTGAAGCATTTATGAGAAAATAAATTTGAAACATTTTGCACTAGTCGCTTCTGTTTTACGCATACATTATGCTTTTAATAAGTTTCCTAGTGTATTTCATAAAATTATAAACAAATGCGACGCAAACGCATCAATAAAAACCCTGTGGAATTCATTTCTGCTGGAATTTGCTGCCTTTTGATGACTGCTTGATGATTAATCAGTAATCAGCCATTGTCTTGTGTATATAATACGTAATGGCAGAATCTTGGCGTAGACCATTGTTCTCTACTTTGCGTAGCCTCTTTGTGTAAACTCTTCGGGATTGAACTGAATAGAGTGAAAAATTGAGGAAAATTGAAAAGTTTTCAAACTTTCGTATACAGTCTACATCCACTTCTGATTGTGATCAACAACAGTTAAGCAATCCTGAAAGTTTCAGGGAAACTGAATTTGGGAACTTTTGTCCAAGAGAAAGCCAGAAATGATAACAGCCAAGCCAGCATCTTTACATATCAGCTTAGGAGCATATATATGTCATCGCACAATTCAAGCAAAATGGGTATAACCTGCTGGATTTTTCAATTTATGCAAGCGTGCACGCTGACGTCAATTGAGGGAGCTAAAAGAAGCGTTGTTAATGCGGAAAGCGGAAGCTTTTTTATGCTCTTTCACCGAGCGTATTCCAAACTATTATACGAAGCTTTAATAAAATTTCTATGTTCTAAGCCATAATGGTAGCTACCCAATCACGTGTTCTCAGTTGCTGAAATTTCGCCCTGAAATTGTTCGGTAACCAAACTAGACCCACTTCTTCGTATTTCGTCAAAATTTAACAATCTGTCCAATTTTTACATCAATAAACCCGATAATGCAAGCGCCACCTTAAAGAATTTATCTTATCCTCAAAGACTCGAGAAATTAAAGCTTCCTTCACTGGAATAAAGACGAATGGTTAAAGATTTGGTGCTGGTTTATAAAATTGTGCATAGTCTTGTTGATCTAGATTTTGATGATTATTTTGAATTTAGCACTACTCTGGCATTTTTTTAGGGTTTTGAAGGTCACAGTCAAAGGTAAAGATATACCGAAATTTTTATCGAAAAATTAGCATTTTTAAGGTTAAAACGCAAAAAATCGCTGTTTTTAAGCTTAAAATGAGCTTATAAGGTCATAAATTAGCTAACAATTGAGAAAATTTTTGAAAATTTGACCTCAGAAACCTATATAATTTTTGACACTTTGGGCGACCCCCCAAAAAAGTGGGTGGGGGCTTGCCAAAAAGTATCTCCGAAAAGTGGAGAGGGGAACCGAAAAGTGGGGTGGCCCATAGGTGTGATTGGGGGGGGGGTTTTGGGGGCAACCCCCCCGCCATTTTTCCAACCCCCCCCAGAAATTTTTGGGGGCCCCGGTCCCCCCGGGGGGGTAGTCGCGCCGGCCGCCGAAGGCGCGAAAATTGGCCGAAAATTGGGCATTTTTAGGCTTAACGTGTTTATTATCGCGAGCAATACACGTTCATAACGGTTTTATGGACTTCTTTCTAGACATAGGTGTACCAGGCTACAGTTTATCCCCTGTGAGACCCCCCCACGGAGAGGCCAGACCCCCCTCCCCCCCTACCCGACCTCAACTACTCCCCCCCCCAAGCCGAGCTCAAACCCCCCTCCCCCCCTAAAATTGGGTCCAAACCAAGTAAAAAATGCAAAATTTTTGAAAAAATTTTTTGCAACTTCTGAAAATTTTTGAAAAAAATTAGAAAAATAGGCTATAAATCACCTATAAACAGCTAAAGATGGTCATTTATAGCAATTAAAAGGTAACACGCAATTATAAACCACAATCTGGGCTAATTTAGGCATATTTTAGTACAATTTTGTCAATTTTCAAGCCCTATTTTCACATACGAAAACTATTAACAGAAGCTTTTGAGTACGTTTAATGTACTGTACATCGAAAAAGGAGCATTTTTAGCTAAAAAAACTTGGGTACAGTTTAGGGGGGTCCTCCCCCCCAAATTTCGGATTTGGGTGGGGTGGGGTCCCCCGAGCCAAATTTGGACCTTCTACTCCCCCCCCAACCCAAACAGGTGGTACACCTATGCTTCTAGACTCAATATTGACCTTATTCTGGACTCATAAACATGTTGGCAATCAAGTTTTCGAGTTTAAAAACACTGTCTAATGTTAAAACTACTCAATGATTTCATGGGGGGGCCCACCATCAGGTGTAACGGGGATTTGGGTTGGGGGAGCAGGCCCCTCTACCGGAATTTTGGGGGGCCCCTTTTTAGAACCCCCCAAGCCCACACATAGGTGTACCACCTGTTTGGGTTGGGGGGGAAGTAGAAGCTCCAAATTTGGCTCGGGGGACCCCACCAAAATCCGAAATTTGGGGGAGGGGGACCCCCCCCATCATAGGTGTAACGGAGATTTGGGGTGGGGGAGGCTCCCCCCCAACATTTTCTGGGGGGGGCCCCCTCTGGCGACCCCCCCCCAACCCCCCCCCCCAGGCGACCCCCCCAACCCTCCCCCAAAAAATTTTTTCATTTTTTATGCCAAAAATCGCATTTTCAGCCGTTTCTAATGATAAAAAACATCTAACCATAAAGTAATTTTAACATTAGACAGTGGTTTTAAACTCAAAAACTTGATTGCCAACATGTTTCCAAGTCCAAAATAAGGACAATATTGAGTCATAAGATCCATAATACAGTTAAAAACGTGTATTTCCCATAATAATAAACAGTTTAAGCCAAAAATTTGGACATTTTTGAAAATTTTTTCAAAATTTATCCTAAAAATACCCAATTTTAAAAAGGCCATTTGTTAGTTACGCCTTCGGCGCGACTACCCCCCCCCCCCCCAGTTGGGGGGGGGGGACGTCCCCCCCAAAAAGTTTTGGGGGAGGGTTGAAATTGAAAAAAGGCTTGGGGGGCCCCCAACCCCCCCCCCCACCTTACACCTATGCCCCCCATAACTGTACCCAAGGTTTTTTAGCTTAAAATGGTCCTTTTTCGATGTACAGTACATAAAACGTACTCAAAAGTCTCTGTCAATAGCATTCGTATGCTAAAATAGGGATTGAAAATTAACAAATTTGTGCTAAAATATGCCTAAATTAGGCCAGATTGTGAATTATAATTGCGTATATTACCTTTTAATTGCTATAAATAACAATCTTTAGCTGTTTATAGCTGATGTACATCCATTTTTGCGAATTTTTTTCAAAAATTTTCAGAAATTGCAAAAAATTTTTTCAAAAATTTTGCATTTTTTACTTGGTTTGGACCCAGTTTTAGGGGGGAGGGGGGTTTGAGCTCGGCTTGGGGGGGAGTAGTTGAGGCCGGGTAGGGGGGGAGGGGGGTCTGGCCTTTCCGTGGGGGGGTCTCACAGGGGGTAAACTGTAGCCTGGTTCACCTATGAGCCCACAGCCCCCCCCATAGGTGTACCGGGGGGGGTGGGCATAGGTGTACCAGGCTACAGTTTGCCCCCTGTGAGACCCCCCCCAAGCCGAGGTCAAACCCCACTCCCCCCTAAAATTGGGTCCAAACCAAGTAAACAATGCAAAATTTTTGAAAAAAATTTTTTCCACTTCTGAAACTTTTTCAAAAAAATTAGAGAAATATGCTATAAATCACCTATAAACAGCTAAAGATGATTATTTATAGCAATTAAAAGGTAATATACGCAATTATGAACCACAATCTGGGCTAATTTGGACATATTTTAGTACAAATTTGTCAATTTTCAAGCCCTATTTTCGCATACGAAAACTATTGACAGAAGCTTTTGAGTATAGAGGTCGGGGAAAAAAAACCAACCCGCAAGTGGTGGGGAAAAAACCAACCCCCCGTTTGGGCGATGGGGATGAGCTAGCGGGCTCAAATTTTGCATGCAAGTTGGTAGGGCCCATCCCACCTACCACACCAAATTTGAGCTAAATCGGACCACTTTTGAGCATTTTGTGACATTTTAAAAATTTTAGCATTTTTGACCCCCCAAAAATTCAAAATTTGCCTATTTTTGAAGGTCTGTAAAAAATTTTCCATAGCAGTTAGATAATAACTTTTAATAGTTTCTATGAGAACAACATGTGCTCTTTCCAAAAATGTCGGTCTCACCTTCCTGCGACGCTTGCCAAGCTGCCAGCAGAATTTTTACAAAATGGGAAAAAAACCAAGGGGTGGGAAAAAACCAATTTTTGTTTTTGCTGCCAAACTCCCAAAAATGGTTCTTAGTTGCTCAAAAGTCATCCACATAGCAAGTTTAATGCGTTCTTTCACGTGAACAGCTCAAAATTGCATTTGAACTTGGCAATTTTGTGCTAGCCGGTAAAAACCGCGTTTCGGCGGATCAGCTGTTTGGCTCAGCTAAAGCGGCCAAACAGTACTCTGGGACAAAGAAATACGCGAAAAAACACTGAAACAACGTTTATTTTAATTTATTTCATCGAATTTCGAAAGATTTACAAATTTTTGCATTTTAACATAGAAACTGGCAAATTTGATGAAACCTAGCCAGTTGATGCTGCAAATTTTGATGTTTGATTTTCTCACTTATTATGAGGAATATCGCAAAAATAACTGCAGCTATGAAGTCAGCGACGCCGATTTTACCTGTCGCATGCATAAAATCGCTAATATGAGTTACCCTGACCGAAAACTGGGGTTGGTTTTTTTCCCATCGGTTGGTTTTTCCCCGCCATTGGTTTTTTTACCCCGGCTAATTAACCGTTAATTACTAATTAACGACAGGACCTAGAGAGGCGATTTATATTACCAAAATGACAGTCTAGACAGGGCTTGATAAGAAAATAATTTATAGCCGGATTGCTCCACTGGGTAGTTCTGCAGAGTCCAAAAAGTGACTACCTTGGTTTTTTCCCCTACCTCTATACGTTTAATGTACTGTACATCGAAAAAGGAGCATTTTTAGCTAAAAAACTTGGGTATAGTTTAGGGGGGTCCTCCCCCCCCCCCAAATTTCGGATTTGGGTGGGGTCCCCCGCGCCGAATTTGGACCTTCTACTCCCCCCCCCCAACCCAAACAGGTGGTATATACACCTATATGGGGTGGGCATAGTGTCCCTAGGGGGGGGTTGGGGGGTATATTCCCCCGCCTCCAAAATTTTCGACCAACTTTACCCCCTCCCAGATTTATATACTTTCCCCCCACTTTTGGTTCCCCCCCAACCCCCCCCCAGCACTTTTTGGGGCCAAAAAGTTAGCTAAATTTAGCTAAAAATTGGTCATTTTTTGAAATTTTTTTCTCAAATTTTGGCTTAAAATCGGTTTAAAACGGTGTAAAAACGCCTAAAACGATAAAAACAAGCCTTGTTTTGACAAAAAAAAGCGTTAAAATACAGAAAATTTTGCGTTTTTAGGCCATTTTTTGAATTTTCTGAGGTCCGAATTTTGGGGGGGGGGTCCGGGGGGGCACTCCCCATCACTTTTCGGGGGTCGACCACCAAATTTTCGAAGTTTGCCCCCCCCAACCAGAATTTCCAGGGAAACTATGGGGATGGGGGGACCCCTCCCCCCAAATGGAACAGTGCCGACCCCACCCTCGAAATTTTGGAGGCAGACCCCACCCCCAAATGGCCAAATCCCAGACCCCATGTGTCGGGATGGCCGAGTGGTCTAAGGCGCTGGTCAGAACTTGCGACCTTACGGTCGGTAGTTCGATCCCCGGAGGCCACAAAGCTTTCCCGACTCTAGCCAACCCAGCTATCTATCCTTAACTGGTCGGTAAATGGGTACCACTACGGTGGGAAGTCTGTGCAGAAGGGCCGGCCCCCCCTTCCACGGATGCAGTCATCATTTGAGGTGACACTCCTGGCTCTACGGCTGAGAATCCGGGGATGGGCACCGGCACCCCATGTCCTGTGGCAGGACGGAGATATCTCCTGGGGTAAACCTTTACCTTTTTTACCACCCACCCAAATTTGCCAGACCCCACCCTCAAAATTCTGAAAATTTTGCCTCAAATTCGAAATTTTTGCAAAAAATCCAAGTGTTTTGCAAAAATGAAGAAATATTGTTGATTTTTAGTTGGAAATAACGCTTTTTTAGCAAATTTGCGAATTTTTTCTGAAAATTTTTTGCGAATTTTTGACGAAAAAATTTTTTACCCCCCCCAAATTCGATTTTTCCGGACCCCACCCCACCTCAAAACGGCTGACCCCACCCACCCTAATTTCGGCTACCCTCTCCCCCAACATTTTCTCAAGGTACACCTATGCCCCCCCCCAAACCTCCCCCAAATAATTTTTCTATTTTTATGCCAAAAATCGCATTTTCAGCCATTGCTAATGCCGAAAAACATCTAACCATGAAGTAATTTTAACATTAGACAGTGTTTTTAAACTCGAAAACTTGATTGCCAACATGTTTCTGAGTCCAGAATAAGGCCAATTTTGATTCTAGAAGTCCATAAAACCGTTATAAACGTGTATTTCTCGCGATAATAAACACGTTAAGCCAAAAATTTGGACTTTTTTGCAAAATATGCCCTAAAAATGCCCAATTTTTGGCCAATTTTCGCGCCGTCCCCCTCCTCCAAAAATTTCTGGGGGTAGGGGTTGAGTAAATGCGGGGGGGCTACCCCCCCCCCCCAAACCGCCTTACACCTATGCCCATTACCCCCCGCCCCAACCACATGTACACAATATATTCTTGACTGTATTGTGTGAATTAGGAACCCTTATGTGAAAATTTAGTTGTATTGTTGATGTTAATTGGCTGAATAAATTTAACTAACTAATCTTGAATACTACTATTGCGTGGTCGGAGGGCAAAACATTTCCCCAGTATGACCTGCAGTTGTTGACAGCACTGCGCCATTGATTTTTGGCATAAAAATGAAAATTTGGGGGGAGGGGGGGTTTGGGGTCTCCTGAGGGGCATAACCAGGCTAGATACAGTTTACCCCATGTGAGACGCCCCCCTACGAGAAGGCGAAGCCAACCCCCCCTACCCGACCTCGACTACTCCCCCCCAAGGCGAGCTCACACCCCCCTCTCCCCTAAAATGTGGTCCAAACAAGAGAAAAATACAAATTTTTTGAAAAAATTTTTGCAATTTGTCAAAAATTTTCTGAAAAAATTGGCTGAAAATAGTTAAAAACGCTAAAAAATAGGCTTTAAAACACAATACGAGTGGTTTTTACTAGATTTATATCAAAAATAGTCGATTTTATGTCCAAAAAGGGCTATTTTTACCTGAAAATTGTGGGTACAGTTTGGGTTTGGGTACAGTTTTTTGAAAATTTCCGATTTTTGAGACCTCCCCCGAGCCAGATTTGGACTTTTTACTCCACCCCCCAGCCCCAACCCAAACAGGTGGTACACCTATGCTGAGGGGACCCCCAAAAGATTTTGGGAGGAGCCCCTCCCCCCGCGAATCTCCGTTACACCTATGGCCACACCCATGGGTCAACCCCCGGAATGTGATGGAGGTACTCCCCCGAACCACCTGACAGTTCGCCGTTTGTAAGCTAAAATGATCTTATATATAACTGCATATATATGTATGGGCTAGTAATAGAAGTAGGGGCCTCCCCCCAAAACTGAAAACTGCCAGCTTTCTGCTATATACGTATGTGTTTTGGAACTCATAGTGTCAACCACTGGCGTAGCCAGAAAAAAAGGACCGTGACCTTCGGAGAGTTTTTACAGAGGATTCTTTGAAATTAAGAAGTCTTTTAAGAAATACTTAAGACCCAGCACGCATTCAAAACGCCTCAAAAGATGCTCAAAATACACAAAATAGGGTATTTGGTACTTATTTTGGAGGTGCGAAACACGCTGGCTTATCCCTAGTGGGGGGGCCGCCCCCCATTCGACGACCTCCCCGCCATTCGAGGAGCCTACTCCATGAAAAGCCCCCGCATAAATTCTGACCTCCCCCCATAACCCAAAAAATTGCCAAATTCTGCCATTTTTTGCTAACTTTTCACTATTTTAGCTTAAAAACACCTAAAATTAGTAATTTTTTAGCGATTTTAGCAGTTTATATATACACAAAAACCCACAAAAATGTGGAAAAATTTTCTAAAAATATGCCCCCGTCGATGGCCCCTCCCGTGAACACCCCCTCCCATAAAAAATTGCCAAGGGATAAGCCAGACACGTATTATGACGGTGCGATATAGACGCGAAAAGTTTTTGAAAATGGGCGTTTTACACATGGCCTGGATAAAATCAAAGGGGGTCCACAATTTCAGGGGGAATCCCCCCCCCCGGCTACTCGCCTGGCGTCAACCCACGTCCAGGTTGCGCATGGATTTTTCTCACCAAAAAGAGGGTGGGTTTTTCACTGTACACATACGTAAGCGTTTAAATAAATGGCCGTTTCACTGACAGATTTTATGGCTGTCATTGACATTTTGATTACACGTTGTGTTTGCATAAGGCAAGTTTAACACAGATTTGTAGTGACAATGTTTTGTTAGTGTTTTGTCACCTCCCTTTTGTCAGTGAAACGTCAGTATTGATGTCAACAACGTGAATAACGTGTATATATAACGTACGTATAAGAAAGAAAGAAAGAAAGAAAGAGTTTACTTCAGTATAACGAGTAAACACAAAAGCATAAAATTAATAACAAAAATCAGAGATAAGTATATAGTAAAGAAACTAATAACAGAAAAAACCAAGCATCATACTCATACGGAAGTAGGCAAGAGAGGATCAGTTTTGACCACCTAACCCCTTGCCCTTCAGAAATCTTGATAAATCTAAAAAACCCACATTTTCGGATTTTGGCTGGAACTTTTTTATTATAAGGGTTATCTGAGAACTTTATATACCATCGTATATACTTGGCGTACTTAGAACTTTCTTTTAAGCATATTTGCACTTCTCTAGGTTGTACCGTTAGAGCGGTATAATGCAAAAAGTAGCGGGGGGAAAAACCCAATGGGGAAAAAACCCAAATGGGGGAAATAAACCCACCCCTCACAGGTCTTAAAATTTGTTCTATCGCAATTCTGACACTTCCAGTGTAAAATTCAACCCTTTTTTAGTTAGTATGAACCGAAAAACCCGATCTAAGTAGCTTTTTTGAGATCTCATGTGCTATTTAAAATGCTGCATCAACTGGCCAGGTTTTATAAAGTTTAACACATAAACATATGGCAATTTTTAAAAAATGCTAAAAATGATGTAATTTGATAAAACTTATTCTATCGTGTAGAGAATGGTTTTTTTACGTAGAATTGGCTATTAAAATCCACAATTGTACCTGTACTGGGTCCTCCAGCTGCGAAATGGCACTTTTAAGGTTTTTAGCCCCTAGCTAGCCAGGTAAGCAAAATTGTCCGAATCTGACCGCATAGGATGACGCAGCGTGCTCGATAGTACCGTGCTATAGTCTCTAATTGTTTCCGTGTTGAGTTGTTAAAAATTTTTCAAAAAATATTTGGTGGGTTTTCCCCCCAAAGTGGGTTTTTTCCCCGCCACGTTTGGCAATGTGCCAGACTAACGGTACAGCGGATCGGTCTAATTTTGGCTGTGTGCAAAGAGGAAGAGTTGCCATCATTGCAGATATTTGCAAAACTTTTCTAGTCCAACCCAGTCAAAAGTTACATCGGTCCAAACTTTTGGTAAATTTTTGGATGGTTGAACCAAAAAGTAGTATTTTCAAAATGTCATAAAATAAGCAGGAGTGAACCAAATGAATTGATCTTTGCACACATAGGTTAGAAAGAGTCGCGCTTCCTGCTGCTGTTTTGGAGCTCATATCTCCAACTCATGACCCAGGAGGCGGGTGGGGTTTCCCCCCCAAAAAAGGGGTGGGTTTTTTTCACCCCATGGCTATACATTTTTGGCCAGAAGATTGGTGAAACTACTTATACTTGGCGCTGACACCACGTTAGGAGGAAGTGAATTCCAAATTTTAATTATTCTTTGCTGAGAAAATAATATATGTTGGTACTTATGCGTTTTAATAAATAAGGGGGAAGACCATCAGGTCCTGCAGAAAGTTTGTCTGGTAACTTTTTAAGCTGTTTCAGGACTATATCAGGACTTATGTTCACAAATTCAAATTCCTTGTTACACCTGGAATCAAAATCTGGTATATCGTTATTTGGGGCTGTAAATACACTAGCGAATTGCACGTTTAACATCATTGCCTTTTTCACATTAGAAATGGCATCAATACCGTTTTTTGTCAAAGTAGGAATATTATTTTTTGATGTTAGTTTCGAGTTAACAAATCTATAAAATCGTTGACTGGAGTTTGATTTCAAAACGTGTGTTTCTATTTTTAAGATATCATCGCTAGCTGAGGCTTTGGCAGCTTTCGCAACTTGTTTATAGACCTCAAAGTTTTCATTTGTTCGAATTCGTTTGTACGTACGCCATTTCAATCGTTTTTTGGAAAAAAGCTTTTTAGTTTTCGTAGACCAAAAATTTCTCTTGCGTACATTAGACCTTCCTCTAGGTACACACAGATGTATGGCATATTCAAGGACGTGTTCAAAAGAAGTCCACATATCATTTATATACTGATTGATTTCCTCCAAAAATATTGTCAAAGTCTATAGTTTCTAAAAAAGCGTTAAGGGAAACATAATCTCCTTTTGTAAACTTGTAACAGGGCATTGCTTTACTTTTAAATTCTTGCATTTTATTAACTGAAAAGCTAATAGCATTGTGGTCACTAGTACAAAAAGGTTCCAAAACGTTTACCTTCGATATCAGTTGGCTATCCTTTGTTAATATTAGATCAAGGATATTAGAACCTCTAGTTGGTTTGTCTACTTTCTGGAAAACCCAAAATCGTGAAAAAAATTATCAAAAGTCTCTTCAGCTGTTAAAAGAAAATTTTGGCTGTCTGAAAATAAGTTCGGCAAATTAAAGTCTCCTAACATGATTAAATACTTATTACGTATTAAATTTCGACTTTTCAATATGAACATATCATCAACTTCGTTAGGCGTCAATGGGAAGCGATAAACTAAACATAAATCAACTTCGTCCTCATTAAAATTTAAACTAAGCCACATAGCTCAAAGATTTCCTTATTTTAAAATTAATATTCTTCTTTAAGCCAACTAAGATGCCGCCATGCAGACGGCCATGTCTATCACAACGGAGAATATTATAATCTTGCAAAAAACTAAAAGCTGAGTTATTAACATCTTGTGTGAGCCAAGTTTCAGTCACAAATATTAAATCAACCGAGGGAACTTCACTATTTATCATGAAATTGAATTCATCAAGCTTGTTCAAAATGCACTGTGCATTAAATAATAAACAATTCAAAAAGGGGGAAATGCTAACTGGATCTGCTGATCCAATATCATGGTCGGTGATCAGGTGGTGTTTAACTGAACCTCACTTGGTGCGCCAGAGGTGTCAGCAATAGGAGTAAATGGGACAATTTTGCCCCTAAATACCCTCACTTGTTTCATCTATATAATCCAAAAACCGTGATTTGGAAGAAACGTTTAATTTCAGAGGTTCTTTACAATGGACGGTGGAAACAATTCGGACGCTCATGACTTGCCAACTATTCGTTATGCTGATGACCAACAACACTCGCCTCCAGATAGAGATGGGCTTGATGATCGCTCTCCTGGCAGACAAGAGGAGAACTTAGAATCTGGTGAACCGCCGTCTTTAGCCCAGCCAGAGGAACCATCAGTCCGCCACATTGACTCGCCAAATGTAGCAGTTTCTCCTGTCGTTGCCGAAATGCAGCTGAACACTGACTCTCGTGATGAGGGGGATGAGTTGATTCCTTTTTCCGGGGACTTGCCCTGTACTACTTCTGCCCATCCATCTTCAACATTTTCTAAATGCTCAACTGTTGTTATTTCTGCTGCTTCAGCCGTTTGCTCTGAAGGTGGTGAAAGTAGCCATGCTGCTGTGGAGGGTGATTCTCTTCCCAGTGCGGAGAACATGGCGGGATCGTCTGAAAAATTGAACTCTGAAGAAGGAGGTCCTTCTGCTTTGGATGAAATTCCATTTTTGTGTGAAGAAGATAATGAAAGTAGACCTTTTGTTGAGTCTCGTCAGTCAACTAGTCAGGACTCTTCTGAAAATCAGGAAACTGGATTCTCTGCTTTTCGTCATGACGGAGATTTTGGAGCCACAGCTGATTATTCACCGGTTCCATTTGAGCAAGTTGATCCAATTCAGGCTATTCCAGAATTGTATGGTACGTAATGTGTTTGATCACAAATGTATAACTGATCTGAAATTTGAATCTTGTAATCCTGAGGGTTGCTGTCGAAAGGTTTAACGTACATCTATTTCTCGTACCATTGTTCACAATGTAATCCCTACCACATAATGTATAGTTTGGATTTTTATGTTTTAGAATTTAGTTAGAATAGTGCGCGCAGGTCAGCAAGATTATCCTAACGCTGACCCATTCTGGAAAGAAGCCACTACTGGAAAATTTTGTGTATAAACGTTAAACCCCATAAACGAAAAGCATATTATATGTGAAAATGAGCGTCCATCTATTTTTGACCAAACTGATTCTCCCTCAAGGGGGGCTCCAAATTTTGGTTATTTTTTCGACTTTCTTCGATCTCGCTGATTTTTACATACGTATTTTATGGTCCAAACGGTATATTGTAAGGAGTTCTTAAAAGTTGTATGATGTCACCGTTTATGTGTTAAGCTTTTTAGTTGTGAGCAAGCATTTTGAATACTGCTGTTTTCAGATGACGCTGATGCTATTCCGGACACTACTAGCGGCCATGAAGCAGCAGCAGCAGTTGTTGCAGAAGACGTGTCCGATGAAGAGCCTTCCAATGTTCACGATGATAGCGTTGACGAACCGGAACCAGCGGAAATAGATGAGGAAAACCCGTTTAATGATGCACCCGAAGTTGATAATACGGCAGAGGATATCGTCTATGCACCTGTTGCAGAAGATGACAGCGCTCCTGCGGCTGACGGCTTGGATCGTCCTGAAATGGCTGAATTCGAATATTTTCGCGACGGTGATGATGCTAATGATGATGGGAACAGGAGGAGTCCGGCCAGTTACTCAGTCTCCTCCGAGCCTGAAGGTCCTGATGCCCCGGATGACGAAAATCCGCCATCAGCTGCTGTTAAGTCTGAGCTGGATGAGGCTGAGGATGATGAGGAAGAGGAATCGCGTAGCATTGATCTGAGTTCAATTATTGATATTCATGTAAGCGGCATGAATTCCAGAGTATATAATATCCGAACAGTATATACATATCACGAGGTTAGGTTCTGGAGGGTCTATGAGTCACGACTTCGGAGAGTATATAATAACTTGAAATTTCACCACAAAACAAGATGATCAAAAATACGTTTTCTGGCGTTCTTGCCGGAAATTACCGAAAAAACTGACAGATCATATTCTGGTCGGAGGTCTACTGCAAACGTCACATAAGATCCAAAAAGCTTTTGAAATTTTACCACTAACTCAAAATAACCAAAAATTTGTACTCTACATAGGTCTTGCCGAAAACTACCGAAAAAATGACAATTTTATGTTTACGATTTACGAATGGTTCTGACAGATAGCAAAATATATATACTCAACATAATTTTTGTTCATTTTCCTTCTCGTCATTTGCCTGTTTTTGCCGGTTTGGAGAAAGTTTGCCAGGTATTTTTAGAATTCGAAGAGTAGATTGCTTTTGTTATCCGTAACGTAACTAAAAGATAATATGCAGGACCAGGTCGGGGCCGGTGTCTGAAATATTTATATGATGGCACAACAAACAGAATATCTTACAACACAGGGTATTTTTAATTTTAGGGTTTTTTCGGGGGGATGGCTTCCCCGGGAGGGGAAGATTTTTTTGCCAAAATGAGCTAAAAGTTGGTATTTTTGGCGTATTTTACACGTGGAAAGACAAAAAGTTCTAAAAAATGCCTGGATTTAAGCTAAAAACGGTCATTTTTACGAAAAAATCTTCAAAAATGTTTGAAATGTTTCCTATTTTTGGCAAAAATTTGGGACCCCAAAAAATCCCGGGGGGGGGAAGCAAAAATCCCGGGAGGCGGCGATTAGGGGGGACAGGCATTTTCGGAGGGGGAAGGTCAATGTTGGGGGCAGCCCCGGTAAAAAATACCCTGTAACAAATCAGAGTGTGCTTTAATTCCACGCTAATTCTTTTTGTTATTGTGTTTCTCCTCTATACATATTTTAACAATTTTAGTTGTTTCTACTTTCTACTACTTAAAATGGCAAAATTTTGATTTTAAAAATCTCAAGCCGTACGTACGTTAAGTAGTGGATGCGCTTATGAATGCATGTATCTAGTTCAAAGTGGGATCCAGCCTACTCTTTTGAGTTTTGATGAACAGAATATTTCACATTCAAAACATTTCCCCTTTGTTGTTTAATTTCCCCTTTATTTTAATCCGTCTTATGTTCTTTGTTGTAGCCTAGTACGTCGCTTGCCAGAGCAGGTCAGGGCTTGCCAGAGCCTGTCCAGGATGTCGCGTTGAGCATGGCTGGACTAGCTAATTCTGAACGTGCTGCGGATACATTTCCGGAGGAATCGGATGATTTGCCAATTTGCCACCCTGCAGGACATCTCGACGACAGTGTTCCCAATGTCGCTGAAGAGCCTGCTTTGAGTGATGCGAAAGATAGCCAAGCTCATTTCAGTGGTGACACTGATCCTGCCGATTCTCAACCAGATCAGCTGCCTGTAGCCGGCACTGAAAGCCCGCAGGCACAGGTACTGCTTTGCATTTGCATGACTACCAAATATTATTTTAAAAGTCCCGGTTTACTGTTGCCTAGTTCGGGAAGAGGGATTGACAGTGCTTATGCTAACGGAAAGATGACTTAGGTTAAATATGACTTGAAGTTCGCTCTATAGCATCTCCAATTTCGCATCTCAAAATAGATGGAAATCTTTTGGGAATGTGGAGAGAAATTTGGAGACATTATTTTGTCTATGGTTATTCCGAGTGATTGGTGAAATGGACGGAGACTTCTTACGGATTGAGATCCATTTAGTATTTAAGGTTTCCAGTTTACGTACTTATTTTTATTCTCAGGAGCCCTCAACGTCTAAGATTACTGATAATATTCATCATCATGATTCCACATTTTCTGAAGACATTCCTGCAGATCCTGTAACTGAATCTGAACACGAGCTAGAGTTACCTCCTGCTGGTAATATTAATTGTGCTTTGCATACTTGAATAACTGTTAGGTAGTGCGCGAAACTAAATTCTGTCCAAAAAATGTAGGGAGCGAAATTGTTTTGTTTATACTGACTAAGCGGTACATTTTTGCTGCAGCAATGTATAGTTTTCTGAACCGTCATGGCATGAGCTTTCCTTTAGTTGACAAAGAAATTTGAAAAAATTAAAATTCATCAAAAGAAGCCGTGTTTTTTAGGTTTTAAAAGATCAGTAAATGCCAGGTACTAGCCGTTTGGTGGACAATTAGCCCATGTCCCAATCCTATTGTATCCCAAGTATCAGCTAATTTCGTTATAACCTGCGATAGTTATTCAGTTTTTCGATTTTCAAAATCCTTTGATCTTTGCCGCTATTTCAACTTTAACTGGCTGCGACATTTTCAATTAGATTTTCAGGACCGCCTATGTGTCAGCTTTTATGTGATCTATGTGGTTTTTCAAAATTTGAAAATCGGTTTTTCGAAAAAAAATCAAATGAAAGAGGACACGCATAAAAATGCTCAGATGGAGCATGGAAAATGCAATATGGGTGACACTGGGTTTAGGCGGGCAGAGGACTAGGTTTTAAAACGTTAATGGGAGGGGCAGGTTGTAAATGACAGGAGGACTAGGTTAAAAGCGCACTAATATGGACCAGCTTCGCTGAACAACCCATATTCGCGGTCACTCATGCTCCACTCCAAATATTATTATATATACGAGTACGTTCTACATTGTAAGCTTTCCAGGCAAGCGCGAGGATTTTGTAATTTTAAAGCTTATTCCAAATAAACAATGCAGTTCTGGTGACAAGGTGTTCATGGTGTTTCTTCTGCACTGTCTGCACTGAATCTTGTATTAAGTCGATGCGAACAGCAGTTGACACGTACGTGTATTATTATACGTATAAGTTGTGTGAGCACAACTACATCCTTGCAGAGCCATGGTGACAAACTGCTAAATTTTCCGAAGAATTGCCGAGAGCAACTGTCTGGGAAGTTTTCGCGAATATGGGTTGTTTAGCGAAGCTGGTCCATATTAGTGCGCTTTTAACCTAGACCTCCTGTCATTTACAACCTGCCCCTCCCATATTACTTGTACTTGTACTTGGGCCTTCGACATCGCAGGATCTGCAACATGAAGGGCTCCGCTTCCAATCCAGCATTTTCTATGACCCTTCTCCATTGATCCCTGTTGCTTTCCAAGTCCTGGATCACGTCTTCCCAGGGGTACCTAGCATGCCTGTAAGGGGTAAGGACACCAGCCAGATCCTGCTCCACCATCTTTCGCCATGACATTGCCGGCCGGCCAGGTGGTTTCCTCCAACCCGTTGGGACCGGGGAAAACAGGGTTTTCCGAGTCAGTCTAGATGGGGCCATTCGGGATGTATGACCTAGCCACCGTAGTCGTGAGGATCGGATTCTGGAGTCGATTGGGATTCTATTAAGGCAGCGAGCGTATAAGTCACAGTTTCTTATTCTGTCACGTAGTCTAACGCCCAGAATAGATCGTAGACAGGACCTCTCGAATACACTCAATCTCGATATATCCTGTTGTTTCACCGCCCAGGTCTCACTGGCGTATAGTAGAATCGACATGACCATAGAATCCAGGACGCGAAGTTTCGTTCTGATCGATATCGCTCTCCGAGACCAATGGCACTTATATAGCTGTCTAAATACAGCCCTAGCCTTGCTGATTCTAGCATTGATCTCCAGTGATAAATCATAGTCATTGGTGAAGATACTGCCAAGGTAAGGGAAGGCCCTAACCTTCTCGACTGCAACACCGTCTATGATGATCTGACTAGGACCAGTGGCTTCATTACCCGGCGGGATGATCTCACACTTATTAGCATTGAGGCGAAGACCAACTAGACGGCCCCAACCATTGACAGAATGAGTCAACTGAGTAAGGGCTTCCTCACTCTCCGCCAGTAGGGCGACGTCGTCTGCATATTCCAAGTCAGCGACGCGCAAACCTTCAGCAATATGCACCCCATCTTCGTTGGATATTGCATGCTGCATGACCCAGTCCACCGCACGGAGGAAGAGGATTGGAGAGAGAATGTCGCCCTGTCTGACGCCCGTGGAAACCTTGAAGCCGGGAGACAGTTCACCATTCACTCTAACCTGACTGGAGGACGACCGATACATATCCTTTATGATGTCAATCATGTCATCAGGTATACCGGCTAAGCCCAAAAGTTATTAACGTATTAACGTTTTAAAACCTAGTCCTATCTCCGCTTAAAACCTAATGTCACCCACATTGAATTTTCCATGCTCCATCGGAGCACTTTTATTCTTGTATCGTTGAATTCAGCGTAGATTAAACTTTATGAGTATGCTATTTTTACTCACTTTTGCAAGATTCGCACTGCCGAAATTTTGGGTCAACAGTGGTATTTTTCGAAAAAATCTACTTTCAAGTTTTGAAAACCCACATAGATCACAAGAAAGCTGACACATAGGATGTCCTAAAAATCCAATTGAAAAATTTTTCCATGGAGTGAGTCGCGAGTAATAGCCAGTCAAAGTTGAAAAAGCGGCAAAGATGAAAGGGTTTTGGAAATCGATAAAATTGAATAACTGTCGCAATTTTTAGCGAAATTAGCTGAAATTTGGGATACAATATGCTTGGGGCAGCAGTTTATTTCCACCAAACGGCTAGTTTGTAGTTACTGGCGTCAACTGATCTTTCAAAACCAAAAAATCGGCTTCTTTTGAAGAAATTTAATTTTTTCAAATTTCTTTTTCAACCAAAGGAAAGTTCATGCCATGACGGCTCAGAAAATTGCTGCAGTAAAGATGTTCCGCTAAATCAGTATAAACAAAACAAATTCCTACATTTTTGGTCAGACCTTAGAATAATTTTGATGAACTTTTAAATATACATTTTATACCTGCATGTTGCAGTGCCTTCTCATAAATCAATATATACTTGTATTCTCAAGGCTTGCACGGACTTAAGTTTTGTTTACCACATTTTGGTACCCGTCCTAATGCTTACAGTTTACATACAGGTTCAATTTGTGCACTAACAGAGATTGGATAATTCTGTGTATCGATTAATTAATAAATTAAACAGAAGGATCTGTTTGCGTGGAGAGGGAAACATATTCGTTTAATTTTGATGATAGAATTACGTACGCAAAACAAAAGCTGTTTACTCTTTATTATGACACTTAAATTTTTATTTTTCCAGAGTCATCTCTGGAGTCTAATGTGGTCATCACCACTGAAGAATCTAATTCAAATATTCCGACTCATGTTGATAATGATGCTCCTCCTGGTGACTGTAATGTGAACGATCCACCGGATGAAGAGGCTTCTTTTGATGTGGACGGAGTGGGTCCTGTGGTGTCTGTCGAGAATAATCGGCAAGATGTACGTATTTTATCTGCTCACTACGCAGGTTGCTCATTTTTCTTGATTCGCGGCAGTTCATGTTTTTGTTAGATGATTGATTTAAGCAGTGAGTGATTCTTTTAACAGGAGACAACTGTTGGCCATTGCTTATTATTACTCATTTGTACTTTAGCGTTGTAGAATCACCTTCACAGAGCAATTTAACTTAATATATTCTTTTTGTTGTGGATTGGCGAATTTATTTTTCCATTTTCTTCAGCACTGTTTGTGAATCACGCAATGACTGCAGTTTTTCAGATTTCTGCAAATAAGATGTTCTATTGACTTCGTTTATAGGACCATTTAATGCACCTGGGTTTTCTTTAGTGGAGGAGGGGGGCGCCCCCCACACTTTTTGGGTGTCCCCCACTCGACCCCTCCCCCCCCCCCCCACTTGTTCGCCCCCACTTTTTTGGAGTTCCTCCCCCACTCACTATACGGTGCCCAGAAAATGCCAACTTTTAAATATTTTTGGTAGAGGTATTCAAAATTTTTCCGGCTTAGCCGGAATCTTTTGGTAAAAAAATCATCTATTCTGGTACTAAAACTTGAGTTTTCAGGACTTTCGATCTTAGTGGTAGCATTATACGTGGAAAAACACGCATTTTTAGAGGTATTTTTAGCATTTAGCCCTGTTATTATTTCCCCCCTCACTTTTGGTCTTCCCCCCACACTCCCCCTATTTTTTGGCCTAGAGAAAACCCAGGATACCTTTGTTTAATAGCTGGGAACCTTCTTAAGGTGGTGATTCCTTTTGGTGCTTTCTGTTAGTTTACAGCACAAACCAAGTCGGAATTTTACGAAACTTTCCAAAAACACTTATTTTAGCGTTCTAACACCCTCTGCACAATCCCGGTTCAAAAATTCAACATTTGCGTTCAAGTCGGTTTTAGCCAACTTGTGACAGTTGAACAGCAGCTGCATAGTTGTAACTACATTCATTCGAAAGATCTCGTTATGCTCTACATTTTTGCTTTTTAAAGTAACCTTCTAGCTTTTCGCTATCGTGAGATATAACCGATTTTCTTATTTTGGCATTGAAAACTTGTCATTTCTGGAAAAATCAAATAACCCATTATTTCTCGAGCTGCACATGCCGCAATATCAAACCAAGGGTATCATTTTAAAGGCCCTACAGAGGCCAATTATCTGCGACATGATCGTTATCCAATTGCTATCCTACTAGCTGTAGTTTTAAAAAATGTAGTTTTTTCAAAAACGCGACCAATTTTTTTCTGGGGATTGTGGAGCATTCCCTATGCAATGTGAAGGACTGCCATTTTGCAGATGCGTTCTGTACTAAATTACCCCGAGACCCTTTTTTAGTTGCCCCGATTGCGGCTTTTTAGCGAACATGGTCGCTTGCCAAAGTTTGGAAAAGTAGACAAAATCCAGGTTGCGCATACCTTTTTGCTAATTTCTCCACAACGAAGAGCGATTTCTCAATAATTAAAAAAGGGTCCCCAGCTATTTGACAGATGTATCGATTGATATAACCGACGTCTCCCGAAAAAATTTATTTCAGCCTGCAAAAAATCCGGAAAATTATTTTCCTTCTAAAATACAGTAAAATAATTTCGAAAAACCAAACTTAATTTCATTGTATTCATTAAAAAGAGAAAATTTAAAGCTACAGTTTGATATTAAGATGGGTTTCTAACTCCAAATAATGAATGAGTAATAACGTTTCAAAGTTGATGACACCAAAAGGAATCACCACCTTAAGAGGGGGGGGGGTCGCTTTTGGCCGATTTTTCGACCATCTCCGATTTTGCTCATTTTCACATATTTTGTAGTCCTAATAGGTCCCTAAAACAAGACAGGTGCGTTTTGCGTAATATTGCTTCAATCGTTCTGTAGGGGCCTTCAAAGGTTACCTCGACATGTGTTAAACATAGGAAAATGAAAAAGTTAGGTTGAAAAGTTTGTGGCAGAAAATTTTTTGCTGTATGCAAGATGCAGCGCTGCAACCTTGTTGTACATGTTAAGGACATATTAGAGAGTGCAAATAACCCTTCTGGAACAATTCTGTTGAGTGTCGGATTTTTGGCGATTTTTCAAAGTCAAAATTTCGGAAAATTGGTGCTTTTTGTACCACGAAAAACAGGACCAGCAAAACATATTCGCCTCTCCTGCACGATTGGCAAAAGCTACAGAAATCGCTTATAGATAGTTGCACTCTGCGCATACACAGAATTCTTATGACAGTAGTTGCAAATTTCTACCGTTTTGCTCTCAAAAAACTTGCCACAAAATGGGCTAATTTTGCCAAAAATCATCATTTTGCACAATTTTCACGTTTTTGTAATAATTTCTCACTCATTACCCACTCGAAAGTCACCAAAATTGGCATATAAAACTCTCAATGCCTGCCTGACATTAAGGTAAAGACAAATGCTTAAAGGTAGAACTTTTCTGTCGTGTCGGCTCCTTTGATCTCTTCTAGGTCACAAAAAGTCAATTTTTGAAATTTCCAAAATATAGACAAATTGGATATCATTCGATAGCTACCGATGAGCTGAACAACTTTTCTAATAGACCTATGTGTCTGAAATGTAGTATCTGAAAGTTAGAGTAAGTTAAAGTTTGAGGGCACAGTTAGCTGAAAAAGGCTCAGTTCACAATTGAATGTATTGTGAACGACTGGATGGATATTCTAGACTCGTTTTAGCATTAAAATATTAGCCAACCCACACGAATTAAATTTGCCATATTAGTTGACCAAAATTTCGGTACCGTTCTGTCTCAACATGACTTTGGAGGGCAAATCGCAGTGATTTTCAAGTTTTCCAACTTTATAGCTGAATATCTCTGTCACTGTTTAGTTTCGAATTCTAATGTTTTGTCTTGTTTTTGAGAACATATGTACCTATATTGTGTATGAAAATGAGCGAAATCCGTGACTATCGATTTTGACCCAAAGCGACCCGCCCCCTTAATTAGATAAGATACGATAAGATAAGATTTATTAGCATAAGCAACAGTTAGACAAATGTTGTCAAATTTCTCTTCGTCCTAGAGAACTGTGTGAATTGTGGTCGCAGCCTGAATTTTCCTTCTTTCCGTAGCGTTTAAAGGCAATGACATTTGTTTGAAGGAAGTAGATGTTGCAGTCAGGCAAACTAAAAATGTTCAGTGGAATGCTACCTCTCTGCACTGCACCTGCTAACTGCTCCACTGCCTTGTTGCTGAAGTCTACTTGAGTAAATCTGTCAAGTCGCAAAGGCAGAAGTATGTGACCTCGCATTAGCTGAAGAGCTGTACTCCAGTGTTTTTGTTTTGCTCGTACACTTTTGCGCTCTTCTGCGCACTGCCCCAAAATTTTTTGCGCAATTTGTAGAAAAAGTGGGCATAGCCGGCCGAAACATATTAACCTGGGTTCATTTTAGGCAAAAATAAGTGGGGGGGGAGGACGCCCCCCCCCCACTAGTGGGGGGGGGGAGTGCGAAAAGTGGGGGATAAAATGGGCTAGAAATGTCAAAAATACAGTATAAAAAGCCTGTTTTCTACATATACTGCTATAACTAAAAAGTGCTCAAAAATTAAGTTTTGGTACCAAAATAGACGATCGATTTTTGTGAAGCCGGAAAATTTTTGAAAATTTTGACCAAAAATCCTAAAAATTGGCAATTTCTGGGCACCTTAGGGTGAGTGGGGGGAGCCTAAGAAAGTGGGGGAATGAGTTGGGGGGGGCCCCCCCCCACCCCCCCCCCCCCTAGTAAAAAACCCCAGTTTACTCTACTTAATTTAGCTAAAATTGCGATTTCGTATGTATTAGCATTTGCCTGATGTTTCTAGAATGTTCAGGCTATGTCATACACAAAAGCTACTAAAAATTATGTACGTAAATAAATGGCCTTAATGGGAGCATAAATTCACAAACTACGCAACGGGGGTCTGTGAACAGGACCCCCAAGATGCTGAAAAAGTCTTCAAAATCCACGAGCTGTTTTTGTTACTTTTCAGTGATTAATTTTAAATTTTTCAGTGTTTGGAAAAAATTGCGCACAAGCACAAAAGTTTTTGCTTAATTCAGAGAAAAAGTGTGTCATTGCGCACTTTTTTTGAGCAAATAAAAAACAGCTCTAATTGCCAAAAGTACGGTTTTCATGTCTGTGTAGGCTTCCCAACAGCCAATTGCTTCACCCTCAGTTTCCATGGCACCGGACGATGTCCCCCAGTTGCTGGCTGCCACTACTGAAGAGGGATCCGCGGGCAGTGACTGTCTTCGGCTTCCTCAGTTGGACCCTCCGGAGCCCGTGCCCACTCTCCGTGCCCCTTCTCCTTCGCCCGCAGTACCGGAGGGAGAGATGAGCTCTGCTGAAGACGTTGCGCCGCCTCCACGTCCACCTTCAGGAAAGGCAACCGATAAAAGTTCAGCGCCTGCGGTTCCCAGTAGTCAGCCGCCTAGACTGGTGCCAGCATCGGATTATGGAAGAACTCCCAACTTGTTTGAGGTACGTACGTACCGTATTATGCCAAACAGTGGCCCACCCAATAAAACCCCCACGGGTGTTTTGGGGGGGCGCTTTTTGGATTTCTCAATGCTTACTTTCATGAGATTGAAAACTAAAAGTTTGTGAATAAATTTGGGACTGATTCAGCTATGTCAATGCTTAGAATCAATCGTATGACCTTTTAATAGACATGTGAGCAACTGACGCTTGCCAGCAACTTAGTTATTTTTATCGCAAATTGGCAAAGCAGTAATTTCCAAAATATAGCCCATGGGTGTTTTTTCGGGGGGTGGGCACTTTTTTGGATTGCCAAAATCAAATCAGAAAATGCCGATTCCGAAAACGCTCATGGGCCACTGTTTTGCGTAATACGGTACGTAAATCACCTGGTTGATTCTGGTTGCACCTCTCTTCCTGTTTCTGTAGGAGTCTCTTTTCTCTTGTGTTTAGAAGTTTACTCTTTGCTTTTGTTAAAATCACTGATAACCTTTTTTATATTGATTGGTTTAAATATGAATGACTGGCTGATGGACTTGACGAACTTCTGTCTTTAGAGTTTCGGACTGAGGTTTGGTTTTCGCAAATCCTTGTCTTCCGCCTCGACGAAAGCGTCCTCACCAGCACCAGATCCCGCAAAGGCTGCTAATTGTGACGACGGGAGAACTAACAATGTGTCGTCTCCGTCCTGTCTGCCTTCAACCTCAGCAACGACACTGTCTCTGTCGGTAATTCAACAGCATTTTGTTATGTTCATAGAAGCATTTTAGGGTGGAATTTGAGGGAAGGTGCAGGAGCGTATCCATGATTTTGAAAAGGAGAGGGTTTTGGGTATTTTTAGAGGGGGCAGGAAGCGGAAGCAACCCCAAAACCCCTTTCTTAGACTCGATGGGAAGGTATTTTACTTGCTTACTTACCCATGGTTACTCTTTGTCAACCACCAAATCACAATTTTAAATTCCCAGCCATTGCTAAGATTTGTTTTAACAGTTTTTGGCCAATGATTATTTAGACAATATCTCTTTAAAGTGCTGTGGGTCCGGTGAAAATACTGAGAATCCTGTATTCTCATTCCGCTAGTTTGCGTTGCTTTGTTTCTGTAAAATCGATAAATTTCTGTAGGGAAACATTGCCCTACTTTTTCATATAGAAATAGTGAAAACGCCTGCCTGTAGTCACTAAGGCCGAAGCCTTAGTCCGAAAGAGAGAGCCAATGGGCGCTGTAGCTGTAGCCCATTGGCTCTCTCCTGTTCGGACTAAGGCTTCGGCCTTAGTGACTGCAGGCAGGCGTTTTTCATTATTTCTTTATGATTAATGCCTTGTATCCTTCGTGGATCCGCCTGCTGGCCCGCGTTTACCTCATTTTCTTGATGTAATTGCCCTACTTTTTGTGAGTATTTAGTAACAAATTGTATACCTAAACAATAAACACTGAGAAAAGCTAGCGGTTGCCAAGTTCTAAGCTAATTTTAGAAATTGTAGCATTTAGTAATTTTTGTACTATTTACTATTTTTGTTAAGATTGCTTATTCTGTTACTGATTGTCTGGACGAGCTTAACACATCTCCTTCGACTTAGTTCTTTCTGTTTTAGGCTCCCGAAGCCGGCGGGTCCAGAGTTTCTGTCGAAACTGACAACAGTAGCTCACAGTTACCGAATTCTCCCGGTTCCTCCCATGGCAAGCAGGGCGAGTCTCCACTCGTCCAGGACAGCCATCTCCTTCCCAGTGAAGGAATTTCCGCCGTGGACATTATCAGTTCTGTAGATGCAGAGGCTGCGAATGCTGCCGCTTCTGCCATCACCCATCGTGCGCCCACTTCAACCGACGCCGTCACTGTCAGTCTTTCGACCACTTCTCAGTGTTCCACTGCTGGCGGGCCTCCGGCTAACTTAGTTGCCCCTATCCAAGATATGGTATCGAGTCTTGGCGGCGGGGGTAATGCTGCCGGGGTTGGTGTTGGTGGTAATCAACTGCTGGGAGAATCTCATCGACCTTTGCGACACCAATACCCTGGGATAGCCTCCAGTTCTCAGCCGCTACAACTGTCCAGTGCCAGCTTTGAGTGTTCCACGGCAGCTGGGATCGCCAGTACCGTTTTTGCCCGTCCGTCTGTCTCGGGCTCTCTCACTCTTCAGGCCATCCTGTCTCAGAATCGTCCTCGACCAAGCGTCCCTCCTCCGTCTTCAACCATGGTCACTTTTCAGTCGCCGATGGGATTTTGGAGTCGTGCAGAGTCTCCGGTCAGTTCTTCCGGGCTGATGTCGTATTCTCTTCCTCCTCTTTCGCAGAGTAACGGTGGATCCCCTCCGTCCGCCATATCGCCTATGATGTCTCAGCATCAGCAGCCGCTCACTTCCGCGGTTTCCATGATGCAGCAGATGCATAGACTCCCGACTGCTCCCTCTGGCCCCGGAGGGCTGACCACAGTTCGCTCCATTGTATCCCCCATTCCCAGTCTACCCTCACCGCATTCTTATGCTCGAGGACCCAATCCAGCCGCCATGGTCACATTTTCCAGTGCTCAGCCCGGCCTTCCACCCAACGTTCGATCGATGATGTCCAACGCTTCGCCCAGCCTGCCCGGCGCCAGACACCCTGCCCCTGTGGGCGGAGTTGGTGGACCGCCCGTTCTGAATGGAATTGGGGGTCCTCCCGCCGCCCCGCATACTCGAATGCTGAATTACTCCCCGCATCCTGGAACAGCCCTGTCGCCCTATCCTTCGGGTGTCAGACCTGGCGGAGCACCGCCTGGCAGTTCGGGACAGCCGTATCCAGCCGGTGACGGGCGCACACGCTACCGACAACGGTATCGTTTTACTCCGCCACCGGCTGAGCTGAAACTGAACGTACCGCCGAACGGCTATCCCTGTACGGTCTGTGGTGATGTGTTTGCCCTGAAATTCTCTCTGGAAGTGCATCTGCAACGACGCAGTCTCATCATTCAGGCCAGCTGCATGGTCTGTCGACGTGGGCTGACCTTCTACAACACCTGTGCCTACAACAAGCACATACGTGAGCACCGGGAAACGCGTAGTCCACATCAGAATGGCAACATTGTCCGGAATGTCACGTCGCGCTCTGTCGTAGCCGAAGATTTGGATCAGTGGTTTATGGACACTGGGTTCTCTCGTTGTGTCGATATGGACACACTGATGGCCTATGAGTTTCCTGACTTGGTTAAAACCGACAACACTACCGGAGGAGATAAGTGTAGTGTGAGCTCGTTGCCTCCTATGCGACTCCTGCCCGCTGCTGACCATTCACAGAATCCTGTTGTCAGATCTGAGCCGGCTACATTTGCACCACCACCACCATTGGCTCAATCGTCGCCTGTTCGTCAGCAGTCAACGGTCGGAGGTACTCCTTCCATTCCACCTAAACAGCCGCCTCCTGGAACCTCCTCTGCCCTCCTGCCCAAGTCGCAGGATCCTCCGCTTAGACCAGCACTGGCACCCAGTGAACCTTCATCAGCAACGGCCCCCAGCTCCAAGCAACCGGTTCAGCTGGCACCTTTGGGCATCAAATGTCCAGAATGTAAACTGCCGGTCCCTGGTCTGTCCGCTTTGCGAGATCATTTTGCCTACAATCTGCCGGCTGGTCAGAAACAGTTCATCTGTACTGTTTGTCAGGCTGTCTACTTTTCCCTGTGCAGTTTCAGCGCGCATAATCGTACTCACAAGAACGCTTCGCCCTTTGTCTGCCCCGAGTGTGGTATGGTTCAGAGCAGTGGCACTGCCCTATCCGCCCACTACCTGGAGCACCGGTGCTCCCCCAGTGTTCTGGATGCCTGGCGCTGTGCCAAGTGCTACACTTTCTACAGTTCCAAGGACGCCCTACTGATGCACATTGCCAGCGCTCACTGTGACAGCTACTTCAAGTGTCAGTCCTGTCCGATGGCCTTCAAGACTCAGGCCAACTTTGAGGATCATCGTCGCCTGGAGCATCGAGGCGCCGGGAAACCGGCCACTGTCAAACAGATCTCCAAGTGTCCCCAGTGTGATACGGTGTTCCAGTTGCGAGATCAGCTGACAGATCACTTGAAGGCCCATCCGACCATGATCATGACCTTCAGCGTTTTCCGATGCCCTCTGTGCGGTCGACTGATGGAAAATCAGGCCGGCCTGCTGACGCACTATAAGAATGTTCATAAGATCAGCATTGATCCGGCCACCGTTACTCCCTCCACTATCAAAATTGTTAACAACCCCCCGGCTCCCAGTGGACTCCCACCGGTCTCGGCTGGCTCTGCAGCTAAACCTACTGCTGGGGCTGCTCAGCCTGCAGCCAAAAATGCTCCGACAGCGGGCGGTAAGTCTAAATCGCCGGTTGCTATCTCACCGAAATCCGCAGTTGCCTCAGCAACCGACCCACAGTCTTCTTCTGGAGGTGTCCCAGCTACGGCCGATTTTGCCTGCAGCATCCCAGGCTGTTCGGTTCGCAGCCACTCTGATCAGCAACGGCGACAGCACATTGTCAATCGACATCGTGATCAGTTGATGTGCGCCGTCTGTCGATCCATGTTCTTCAGTCTGGACAGCCTGTTTGCCCATGGTGAGAAGCATCGAACGGAGGAGAACAGGATTCTCTGTCTCCTCTGCAACAATGTGGATCTGGGCTCAGTGGAAAAGCTGGCTGACCATCTGCAGTCTCATGTCCCAAGTGGTGGTCTCCGCTTCCACTGTCGTAAGCATTGTCGTAGGACCTTTGAACAGTTTGAGGTCATCTATAATCATATGCGTGAACTGCACGGCCTACCCGTCCTTCAGTGTAATCGTTGTGCGGAAATGTTCACCCATGCCACGGCCCTGGAAGCTCATCAGACCGTTTGCGGGCGTCTGAAACGACCGGCCGGACCCAGCCCTGGTAGTGGTCAGGCAGCTAAACAGGCCCGCCTGATGTCGGTTCTCTCACCGCCGCCCTCCCGACCCCCAGTCGGCTCATCCGCCGAAACTCCTTCCACTTCCAGCGGTCCCCAGCTGACCCCTTGTGCCGTCTGTAAGGTCAAGGTCCCCGGTTCCCGGGACTCCTTCCTGGAGCATATCCAGGCCCATCGTTCGGAGACGGACTATCAGTGTCTGGAGTGCGGGCTCTGCTATGCCACCTCTCGCTCCTTTTCCTGTCATCTGATCGCCGCGCATCAGATTGCCAAACCCAAGTCCTATCTGTATCAGAATGATCAGGCCCGACCGCGGGCCCATGAGATCAAGACTCTGCTGATCTGTGATGTCTGCCAGGGCGAGTTTGAGTCTGAAACCGTTCTACAGAATCACATGAAAACGCATGGACTCAGGTATCTGAAGGAACAGATTAATCGAAAGTAGAGAGATCGCGATCGATTGAAACTTGATATTGTGTGAATTGAGAGAAGGGGTGAAATCTGGGCCCATGGTAACGTTATTAAAAAAAAAAAAAAAAAAAAAAAAAAAAAAACAAACAAAAAAAAACAACAAAAAAAAACAAAAAAAAAAAAAAAAACAAAAAAAAAAAAAAAAAACCCCTCATTTTTATCTTTTGTTGTTGTGTTTTTTCTTCTTTTTTATTTTATTTGTTTTCTTCTCATTTTTTTTCCCCTTTTCTTCTTCTTATTTTTATTCTTTCTTATTTTCTCCTTTTTTTCCCTACCCGTTCTTCCCTCACCCTTATTCCCCCACGTTTTTTTTTAAGTCTTGCGTTACGTTTTCATTTCCTTCCCTCTTTCTTTTACTTCCATTCTCCTCCATCCATTTTTTTGCTTTTCCCTATTTGTGTTATTTTTTATTTTTTTTATATTTTTCTCTTTTTCACTTCATTTTTTCATTTCGATTTTTCCTTTTCCTTTCCTTCCGAGTTTTCTCTTTGTTCCTATCCTACTGTTTTTTATTACTTTTCCCGTTTATAGCTCTACATTTTATTTTTTTTTTTCCCCTTTTTCCCCTCTTATTTATCGTCTCCGTCCTCATTCCCTCTACCCTTCCCTCCCCTACAATTGTTCTTCTCTTTCTTTTTTCCATTTCTCATTTTTTTTTTCCCCCCTAACTCATCTCCCCCCTCCCCCCCCCCCCAACATCCATCTTTTTTATTTTTTTGTTTTCTTTTTCCCCTTTTTCTCCCCCCTCCCCCTTTCTGTTCCTCCCTCTCCATTCCTTCCCCCCCCCCCATTTATTTAACCCTTTTTTTTCCATTCTTTACTTTCTATTCTTTCCCTCATTTTTCCATTTTTTTTTCCCCTTCGCCTTCATACCTCCATCTCCCCATTTTCCTTTTGATTTTCGTCCTTCTACTATTTTTTTATTTATCTTCTTTCCTTTTTCCTCTCTGTTTTCAAATTTTTCACTCTTTTTCTTCTACTCCCCATTATTTTCTTCAATTTTTTTTTTTTTTCCTCCTCTGTGTCTAATCCTATATATTCCTCTTTTTTTTTTATCCCCCCCTCCCCTTGCATTTGTTTTCCCCCTCCTTTCCCCCCTGTTCTCCTTCTTCTTTTCCCGTGTCGCTTGGCTTGCCCCTTTCGGTCACCTTTCGTTTTTTATTCTTTTCCCCCCCCCTTTTTCCCCTTCTCCTTCCCCCCTCCTCCCCTTCTCCACAATTCTCTTTTTTTCCCCTTTACGCCATTTTTTCCTCGGCATATTCTCCTTTAGCTTGTTTTTAATATTCTGTTATTTTTAATATTGCTGTTATTTAATTTTTTATGTTATACATTTGGTATTGTGGTGCGTTTTATGTATTGTGTTTTGTTTTTAAACATAATTATGTTTTGTTTGTGTGGGGGGGGGGTTGTTTTGTTTTTGTTTTTTTTTGTTTTTTTTTTTGCTAGTTATAAAGCTTTTGCTTGTACTGTTGTCTTGTTGTGGTTTGCAAAACAAAATGTATAAGAGTGTAATTTTAATGTCTATGTTTGTTGTAGGCTTATGTCAGTACATTTTTTGATTGCTTTACTATGCTTACACAACATAGTATACTCTTACATAACTCGAAAGGTTAAGCAAAAACTAAGCAGTAAGAGGAAAGTGTGCTGTTTAAGACCACAAACTGACTGGGTAGGCAAGAAACCGTTTGAAATCTTTGCTAAGTTAAAGAAATGAAAGTTGTACACCACCTTTGTAGTGGATAGGCGGAGGAGTCCACTTGAAATAAGGAAACGGTTCCAACGTTAAGTTAACTCAGCATTCTGGAGTGTATAATGTCCAAAACAAAGTTTTGTCGCCTCAAATTTTGGGACTTGCTCTCATTATTTAGCTCTGTTGTACTAAGTAATAGCTAATGTGGTTTGGTTAGACGCAGGTGTCCAAATAGTTAATAATAATTCCAATTGTTTTTCTGTAGCACCTGGGTTTATTTGAGGCAAAAATACGTGGGGGGATAAAATGGGCCGAAAATGCTAAAAATGCTGTATAAATAGCCTGTTTTCCACATACACTGCTATAACTGTGCTTAAAAGTGATCAAAAATCAAGTTTTAGTACCAAAAAGGCGATAGTGGGGTGCGCCCCCCCGCCTCTCCCCCCAGTAAAATAAACCCAGACCCTTTCGCAACAAAGTCGTCTAGCTTTGCTGTAGTAGTATTGATAACATAAGCTTGGAGGTTCACTTCGGATTGACCTGCAATTTGCAATTCTGTTGGAAATAATCTCTTTTATGTTGTCTTCTCATAAGCGTGTACTTTGAATCAGTACGATCTGTCATAATGGAGCGCAGTCCAAATGGCTGTGCCAAGATGAAGTGGGACTGATCTGCGTCACCCCTAATAAGTTAGCAACAATATCTTAAAGCTAATAAAATGTTGCTACAATTCCTTACTTTTACAGGATAAATTATTTTGTAATTATATTTTTTGTTTGATGTAAAAAACTGTTAAATACTTCTGCAATTTGCGTTGTTGCATGTCTGTATGCATATATTTTATTGTATTTTCCCGTTTCGTGTTGTTTGTTTCTTTTTACTAGATGTTGGTTTTTTCAGTGATCCTCCGTGAATACTTACTATGCACTTAAAATGGTATATACATAGTATAGTGTATATATACACTTACAAAACAAATTACTAAAAATGGTAGTAAACATTTTTCTGCAACGATTTACATTATTCCAAGTCGTTGTTAGAAAACAAAACAAAACATGCAATTAATAGGTCATTTGCGGCAGATTTAAATTTGTGCTGGTAGCATTAATGTCCTGTTGTGTAAAAATTTTGATTTTTGTGCGGCTAATTGCTTTATTGCGTCATCAGTTTGCTTTTTTTTGACGTAGTCGTAATCGTAATATGCAATATTTCATTTTCAAGCAGTGTATACTTAAGAAATCTAAAGTATAATAGTCAAAAATGTTGAATTGGAATTTGTAAGAGTGATATTATGAGTGTTCAGATTACAGTATGTGGCACATATTGTTATTCCGTAATTTGGAATTTGTAAATAAAAATCGTTCAATGTGTACTTTCCAGGGTATTTTTGACAGGCCCCCCCGAAATCGACCTTCCCCCCCGAAAATGCCTTCCCCCCCGAAATCGCACCCTCCCGGGATTTTTGCTTACCCCCCCCCGGGATTTTTTGAGGGCCCAAATTTTAGCCAAAAATGGCCAAATTTTCAAAAATTTTCCGGCTTCGCCGGAGATTTTTTCGTAAAATAGCTATTTTTAGCTTAAATCCAGGCATTTTTGAGAACTTTTAACGTTTCACCGTGCAAAATACGCCAACAAATATATACCATTTTTGGCTCATTTTGGCCAAAAAATCTCCCCCCGGAAGCCCCCCCCCCCTGAAAAACCCTAAGAATACCCTGCTTTCATGGATCTATATGTAGCAGCGCAGTAAGAATTCGTCTGTTTATGGACGAAGATAAACCATTACGTGATATCTCTGCGTTGATGCATAATCGCCAACGGGGTGCTTTCTTGAACAAGCTTCTACCTTTTAAAAGAGAGGTACAACAATGGCATAGTTAACTGTTTACTTTACAGTGTCAGGTCTCATCCCGTAGTAGTTTCTGTGACTGTAAACTGTAGCTTCATTGGGTAGGCCAACATCACCTTACAGAACTGTGGGCTCAGAGTTGGTCGCGGGCCGCGGGTATAGAACATACTGCATTTGCATTTTGACTTCTCAATTTTGACAGTCCTCCAGAGATACAATAGTGTTTCTTTGCTGCATTGGTGAATAAATTGCCGACCAGTCATCCCGGCAGCACTCACTCATCATACTCACTGGTCTACTTCTATGAAGTCTAATTTTGGGAATGGGAGCAAAACTGGGTTCAATTTACAAACAAGAACAGAAACGGAGACGTATGTGTAGGAACCGGGAGTAAATCTAGTTGAATACATAACTACATAACGGGGTGTCTTCATTGCCGAGAATTGCATTGCCGAGAAAGGTCAATGCTCATTTCTTGCATTGCCGAGAAAGGTATTGCCGAGAATTGCATTGCTGAGAAAATGTCTTTATGAAACCTGCTTTATTTATGCTGCACATGTATCACACTCATTAAGAAGACTAGATGACAATTTTGAACAAGCTTCCTGCAAGTTTTAAGGCAAAATTTGCCGATACTTTAGATTTTTTAAGTAAGTAGCTAAGTAGTTGCCTAATATTTTTCCGGCGGTGGATTTCTACTTTTACAATTTTTCCGGGGGGATATTTTTGGAGGAAAGATTTCATCCTAACATCGACTGTCAAGGAAAGAAAAGAGTTCCCAATCTTCGCAGCAGTAATTTTCGTTGCTTCTGTGTTTTCTACATTTTAGGATTAATTGGAGCAAGTGTTTTTGAAAATGTAAAATTTTGCGGGATCTCTTGCATCTTTCCCCAGCCCCAACTTTCGATTTTTTGACCAATACCTTTGCAAATGGGTGCGTACTATTCGATAAATTGAAAATTTTAAAAATTTAAAAATTAAAAAAAATTAAAAATTTTAATTGGTTGGTAGGGAGACCAAGGGCATCAAAAACTTTGATACAAGCGAAAGCTTACAAATACTTAACTAAATGTTGAAATAAGTTAATTTTAAATGAATATATAATCGGCAAATTTTGCCATAAAACTTGCAGGAAGCTTGTTCAAAATAGTTATCTAGCCTTAATGAGTGTGATACATGTGCAACGTAAATAAACCAGGTTTCATAAAAACACTTTCTCGGCAATGCAATTCTCGGCAATGCCTTTCTCGGCAATGCAATTTATGATTCTTTGACTTTCTCGGCAATGCAATACTATAGCATTGACCTTTCTCGGCAATGCAATTCTCGGCAATGCCTTTCTCGGCAATGTGCATTCTCGGCAATGCAATTCTCGGCAATGAATGTTACCCCTACATAACTTGTTGAATCCGTTTGGAACAAAATACTTTGCCAAAGTCAGCACATTATTTAATTCTAATTATAGGGCTTAACGTGAGCACGTTTGTGTTTTATTATTACTGTGGTTAAATATTTTATTTAGTTGTGTGGCTGAAACCTTCACACAGCGAAGATTCTTGAGAATTATTCTTAAGGCTAGGATTCAGGCAACATATACTACAAATAAAATCAAACCAAAATCCACTAGTAGTACGTCTTAATAATTACAAAAAGTGCAAACCAAAACTCAAAGTCTGTGAAACTTTGCTGAGATTTTACAACTTACCCGAATTTGAAATCCACACGACAGTCTGACACCCTCCTCTCCCCCTCCCTAAAAACGATAGCAGCTGTAAAGAATCATCTACATTCGATGGAGCATGGAAAATCTTAAGATTTTAAATTAAGATTTTGGACTCTTAGTCCCATGTCCTAATTTTGATTTTTCTATATAGTTAAAATCTAACGCAATCATTGTTCAAACCTAGATCCAAACTTGGCAGGTCATTCATTGCAAATATTTTAAAAACTAGACGATTAAGCTAAGTATATATTTACTGCTAGCTTTTGAACTATTGAAGTTTTCAGGTGGTAAAAACTGGTAAAAATTCTGAAAACCATACTTAACAACCAAGAATTCCCCCCAACAAAAAATACCGGGTCAGAGTCAGACCTCCTGATCCGGTCCATATAGTGACCACAACCAGAATTGGTCGCGAGCCGGATTTTTGCTACCCGCCCCGACCCGCCCCGCCCCGCAGACAAGTAATTCCCGCAAGGTACCCGCAAAATTTGTTCGCTCAACTCATGTAAAAACTAATTTTAAACAGAAATTTTCGTTTTATTAGGTGTTTCTACGTTATCTTTGTTAGTGCGAAACCCTGAAACAATCATAAAACTTGTTGCAAGCAAATAATTCATAGATTTCTTTGAAAACTAATAAATAAACGAAAATAAAGTATTCTTTTCTTAATGACATTCCAAACATTTAGGTATTTTAAGGTGGTGTCTAAAACTTGGAACAGAAACAGGCATCGGAACAGGAACAGAATAAAACTGATTTCAGAAACAAGAATAGGAGCGGAATGGGACCTAAATTTCAGGAACAAGACCAACAAATCAAAAAGCTCACAAGATTATAAGGTTAAAAGTAGGATCACAGGATCATTGCAGTATTGCACTGCCTGCGTTGATGCATCTAGGGGCCTTTTCAAGAAAGGGTAGAGTAGAGTTAAAATTAACTCGATCCTTTTCATGAAAGAGTTAAAAGAGGGAAACTCAAGCTTGAGTGGAGTTAAAACGAGGTAAAACAGGTAATTTTAACTCTACTCTACTCTACTCTACCCTTTCGTGAAAAGGCCCTATGTAGATATGTGGATTTATTTTACAAATACGAATTTTGTATATTGTCCAATAACACACAACTTCTAATATACTTTAAGGTGACCATTGCTGTTTTAAAATAGATCCTGTTCGAGATTAGACACCAGTGTCTGTTACCAAAATTAAGCTAGAATTCTTGTAACAAACCGGTTTTTGATCCTACCCCTGAAAATAGATTTCCTCCCGGTTCCTAAAAATACGTCTCCATTCCTGTTCTTGTTTTTAAATTGAACCCAGTTTTGCTCCCATTCCCAAAATTATTGTCCAAGCTCTATCGGGTCTCCTTTTGTACCCAACGATGCTAGGCCAAATACAAAATACAAAAAAATAACCCACCGACTAAAATATACCTTAACACGTTCAACACTACTGACCCACCGGTGGGTCAGATCGATTTTCACTGACACACTGCTGACCCACCGGTGGGTCAGAATGTCATATGTTTTTCACTATGCATAAAAGTTTTTAGTTTGCTGTGGAGAACTCTATTAATGATTTTAGTGCATGATGGAAGCATTATACCAGCAAATGGTTTTGTCAGTACATCGATATAATTCACTGAACACTAGATTTTACTTCTCATAACAAAACTTTCTGTTTACAGAAAAAAACACAACAAAAATGGCCAAAACGTGTGATGACGTATCAGGAATCCCATATAATTCTTCTTGTGCACGTCTCCAAAGCACTTGGTGTACAGAGCGGGCTGGTTTGGGCAGTCCTTGCAATAGGTTCTAACCTTTTTGGCCTAACATCGAAAAACTAAGGTCAAACACTAAGAGCTGCGGCCGATTTCTTTTTATTTTCAGAAATTGCATATATCGAACAAACAAAATAGCTAAGTCGTTTCACTATCGCTTCTCGAGCGACCACAGTGACTGGTCAAAAATTGCGAAAATTGGAAAAATGGAAAATTGAGTTTTCACGAATTGAAATTGAATTTCTATTCAACTCAGAAGGATCAAAACCCCCATGCAATCGTTTTCTGGCACGCAGAATCAATTCCCGCAGTAAGTTTTACGGTACGACCCATCCATCTTACTGGGCTGGTTCCACTTTGCCGTAGGCACGTCACGTCGGTAGGGAGGACCGACGGTCCATACTAGGCTTTACCTAGCCTCTCAAAAAGTTGTATCTAGGGGTTTTCTGGTGCTCTGAGCTCATTCCCGCTATTCATTTTGCCCTCCGATGCACCTATTTTGCTGGGCTGGTTCCATTTTTTGCCGTTTGAAGGGTCAGTGGTCAAGGGGTCAAGTGGTCAAAAATAAAATTTTTCAAAAGTGGTCTAATTTGGTCAAAATTCCGTTCAAAGTTAAAGCAAATGAATCTGAAACATAAAATTTCGTCAAAAAGGGCTGACCCACCGGTGGGTCAGGTAGTCTCTGAGATAAACTCAGGTGAGGAGGACTACTTGACCCACCGGTGGGTCAGGCAATCTAACAGCGTGAAAATGCTACTAAGCGTATTCTAATTGCCCAGTAAAAATTTTGGCGTCATCGGTAAAGTATTAGAAATGGAACAGGAATAGTCCCCGACGTAATTTGCAAAATTTCCTTTAGTAGTGAACGTGTTAAGGTGACCATTGCGGTTTTAAAATAGACCCCTGTTCGAAATTAGACTCCAGTGCCTGCTACTACATTTAAACTCGAATTCTTGTTGCTACAAACAGACGTCTGTTTTTGATCCTGCCCCTGAAAATAGATTTCGCTGCGCTGCGCCAAGATATGCAGCAACGCCGCGAGCGGCAGTCAAAACATCGTTTTGAAGTGCACTCAAGCGGGCTTCTTCGCTGCGCCGCTCAGCCGACAGCAAGTGGGAGTGAGAATGGTCGAGGACAGGCGGTTTAAACCCAGTATGTGAACCCTCAACAACCAGCTTGCCATAAATCCCGTCATCGGATTTGAGAACATCCTGAGAATAAGAATGCCAACGGTCGCTGGCCCAGGCTCGAAGCTGTAACGTAGGGCGTTCTTTCGAACTAGGCCCCACCAGCTCGTCCAGAGGCGACGAATGAATTGCTTCCGGTAGGGGATTGTCTTTGCCCGAGAAAAGCGGGACTTGAGCAGCACCAGCACCCCGTTGACGGGAGCGTGTCGATGAGCGGGTAGATCTAGTAGATCCCGCAGAAGACACACTGAGGCCAGAGGACCGGGACCGAGACGAACCGGACCGAGCGCGAGAGCGTACAGAACTTGTCGAGCGTGAGCGAGCACGCTTATGTCGAATCCGTACCTCTTGAGCGTCGGCAGAACGCTCAGACCTGACAGAGCGCCCAGAAGCATTGGACACCGAGCGCCTGTCGCTGGAGTTTGCAGAACTGGAACGGTCGTCGGCCTCAGAAACAATAGAGCGCGGCATGGCTGAAAGCAACGCGCGGAAAACAAAAACACTAATTGCGTGTAATACAGTGCAACCTAATATAGCATGGCAAACTAATTTGCATATTAACTAATTTGCATATTCAAATTCCGCGGAAAACAAGGACTACCCTATGTTCAGGAACAGTAAACCACAGTGACATGAAAATAGATTTCCTCCCGGTTCCTAAAAATACGTCTCCATTCCTGTTCTTGTTTTTAAATTGAACCCAGTTTTGCTCCCATTCCCAAAATTATTGTCCAAGCTCTATCGGGTCTCCTTTTGTACCCAACGATGCTAGGCCAAATACAAAATACAAAAAAATAACCCACCGACTAAAATATACCTTAAGGTGACCATTGCGGTTTTAAAATAGACCCCTGTTCGAAATTAGACTCCAGTGCCTGCTACTACATTTAAACTCGAATTCTTGTTGCTACAAACAGACGTCTGTTTTTGATCCTGCCCCTGAAAATAGATTTCCTCCCGGTTCCAAAACATACGTCTCCGTTTCTGTTCTTGTTTTTAAATTGAACCCAGTTTTGCTCCCATTCCCAAAATTAGACTTCCTAGAAGTAGACCAGTGAGTATGAGTGCTGCCGGGATGACTGGTCGGCATTTTATTCACCAATGCAGCACAAAACACTATATGTTCTATTAACTATTAAAGTTTGCTTAGTTTTTCGGACAAAAATAGTTTAAGTTTTCAGGTTACCCGCACAGATATCCGCGCGGGCAGTGCGGATGCTGAAATTTGCTATTACCCGTACCGCCCCGCCCCGCCTCGCGACCAACTCTGACACGAACTGACCCTGTGATCCGGTTTCATCTCTGGTATAGACTTGCAAACCGAAAAGCAGACTTGGTAATAAAATGCACACTAATAAGCAATTAAATATATATACTATAATTGCATGAAGTCTAAATTTGGAGTACTAAGACTGGCGCGCCCTACGACTTTCACAGTACGCTATTTATATTCTTATATTAAAAATATTTACTGGCATTAAAATGGCTTAGGCGTCTTGTTAAGATTACACCTCTATGCCCAGATTCAGGAAAACTTGTCCAAATGAAATGAAATTTGGTATGGAAATGTTTTCATTCACACTGAATTCAAATGTTACCAGTTTTTTCGGTTTCGCGAAATTCGGTTTATGTGTCTCGCAAGGAGGAAGTAGAATCTAAATTCGTTATTTCCAATTTTGCTGGAGAGTTGCATATATATACGTATACAGGAGGGGGAGGTTCGTTGTCGCAGAACACCAATCTGAAGTCTGAATCTGAGGTCTTATCTCGATTACCCACCCCGCCACTTAAAATCCTTAAAACTTGACCAAATGAGCTAAAACTTGGTGTGGGTATGTTTTCGACCACGCTGAGTTCAAATATCGCACAATTTTTCGACTTCGCGAAATTCGATTTTTTTTCAATTTCGAAGGGGGGACTAAGGGAAACCGAAAAATTTTTGTCTTCGATTTTGCTGAAAAGATGTATATAGGGGTTTTCGGGGTCGTAGAACACGAATCTGAAGTTCGTTTTTCGATTCAGCTTTTCGTTAGCCCAGCCCAATATAAGTTAAAGATTTAAGCTTAAGTTGTAAGCTTATACTGAGCTAACGAAAAGCTGAATCCAAAAACGGACTTCAGATTCGTGTTCTACGGCCCGAAAACCCCTATATATACATCTTTCTAGTAAAATACAAGACAAAAATCTTTTCGGATTCCCTTGATTCCCCCTTAGAAATCGAAAAAATCAAATTTCGCGAAGTCGAAAAATTTTACGATATTTGAACTCAGCGTGGTCGAAAACATACCCACACCAAATTTTAGCTCATTTGGACAAGTTTTAAAGATTTTCAGTGGTGGGGAGGGGGGTAATCGAGATAAGACCCGTCTGTTTATCGATATAGTTTTTCGTTAGCTCGGTAATTTCAGAATCCTGTTCTACGACCCCGAAAACTCCATAAGTACAACTTTACAGCAAATTCTGAAACAAAAAATATTGATTCACCTTACGAATCGAAAAAATTCTAATTTCTCGATATTTTGACTGATGGTAGGAAATTTACCCATACGAAATGTCATATCATTTGGATATTAGTTTTTCGGAATCTGGTGGTGGATAATCGTAACAAAACCCTGGCCTAGAATCTGCATTTAACACTCTAAGACTATCTGCCCCATCCTGGTTTATCAACTGTTCGGTCTACGTGCGCATAGGTCTTCAGTTTCATCGCCGCCTTACAAATATGCATTAATCTCTGCGTTGCGTTGTATAGCCGAGACAATTCTATACCCGTGTATGTTTGTCTGAATGGGTCTGCATAGCTTCTTGTCAGCGTCTGCAGTTTAAATAATTTGCACACCTCTCTGCACATCCCTAAAAAGTTAAGTGGGAGAAGGGGTTATGGGAGAGGGAGAAGCTATAGTTCAGCTTACATTACCAAACTGTACAAGGTGTGGAATTTAAATATTAAATTTTTCGGGTCGGAGATGCTGTCGTGACAATATTAGTCCCGTTTGTTCTTTCATTATATACTATTTGAAGGCTGCTAGTATATAAGTGATTCCGCATAGGTCCCACTGATCCCTTGTCAGAAGTGAGATGGGTTTTCAATTCCATCCAACACATTCCATGGGATCCCTCCATCCCAAACCATAACAAAGGTGAAAGATAAATATTTTTACTCAAAAAATTATTTACACAAGAAAACAAAAACACATACCCATTTCTCCTCCAATTCAGTGTAGCGCTGTTCTTAGCTTTGGTAACCTAGCTTTATGAAATTTCCAACTCAATCATACAGCTAGACAACCAAAGAAAAAGACAACGCCAGATTTCATACAATAAACAATTCCAAAAATCAGATACATACGGCAATAAACTCCATTCAATACTGAACCTGAAAATACAAAGAATCGTGTATAAAACCTAAATAAATTATGCAATCAGCAACAGAAACTTGATTTCCAACTGAGCTAACAGTAACTCAATACAATATTGAGTTTAACAACAAAGTCCAATAAGTGCGTAAAGAGTACGCATAGAAGACTATGTTCAAAAGTGCAGGCCTACTCAAAAGGACACCAACAAGTCAAATGACTGTTAACTTTGGAACTTTACTACACAAAATTTTCTGGAGTCTATAAATGCAGTAAAATTATCTGCCTGAGTCTCCCCTTCGTTCATATCTTAGATTTTAATTTGACGTTTAGAAAAATGATCCCAGGAGGGCTTTTCGGAGGTTTAACCTAAAGCGAAAGAAAATACGGACATCTTATAAGGAGGGGGAACTATACGTAGCCTCACTGCGTCACAGAAGAACAGTAACGCAGCGCGTACACACACAAACAGAGTTAGTGTACAGAAATGCAAAAACTTAGCGTCTACAACATCAGCCGAGAAATTACAGTTTATGGGGATGAACTGGTTTTGTGCAAAATTTGGACGAAACCATTATTTTTGCGAAAATAAAATTTTCCCTTGGGCACTGAGGAGGGCAAAATTCTCTAAGATGTCACCTAACTGATTTGAGCAAGAAGAATGACAGACTGATATATTATATGAGTCAGACGTTTAACCCTGTACAGTAAATATACCGACTATCACCGTCTATTCGCTTTACACACCACCTTTATAGGTGCAAAATTTTCTACAGTAATTCTGAAATATACGTACTAAGAAAGTGCAGAGGGGCAAGTTTTGCAGTTAATACGTATATATATACGCGGACGGCAAAATATGAAGACAAACAACTCTTCCCCCAAAATTTAGGAAAAACTTTCAAACTAATCGTTTATGACAAGGCAAGCACAGTTTGGCATTTTTAAGTTTTCCCCGCCAGCAAGATTGCAAAGGGGCAATAATCGGCCAAATGCCAAACAAACTAGCCGAGGCCAGTTTAAAATGATGATTACGAACTGACGATACACACAAGGTACTAACTATACAAAAGTTCATAAAAATTAGCAGTCTGTTTTTACACAGAAAATCGATCCATCTGTTTATTACAAGCCCTTATATAGACTATGTTTGAAAACAGTGTAGAGCAAATAGGATGGAAACTGCAAACCCAAGCAAACTGCTGATAACTATGAGAGCGACATTCAGTGATAAGTTTTTAGCAATTGCTAAATGTTGGTCCTTATCAAAAGATTACGGCAGCAAACAGTATATACCACCACGACGGTTTTAGGCAAACAACACCAAAAGTTTTAAAGTGCTCAAAAGTAGGTAGGTGGACGCCCGTTCTATTTGTATTGAAAAGATAACACGGCGTGTCGCAATACAAACCATTTTATTGACACTTGGTGGCAATTTTAAAACTATATATACACCATGCATATACAGTACGTATATACTCACTGTGTTGTCAAGAAAATTTGGTTTATATACATTTCGGAAACCATTATACAGTATTAGGCGTGCTTTCATTCTCCCAAGACCCAAACGGGCGAGTTTACTGTACGGTTTTCAATGTGTTTGACATGCACGTTGGATCAAGATTACCCCAGTGCTTAAAATTCTTAACACTTAAGACCAATCAAATTAAAATTAGGTGTGGCTCTATTTTGTGTCTGTTTCGACCACACTGATTTCAAACATAGCAAAATTTTTTGATTTCGCGGAATGAGGTTATTCTCCATGAGCAAAGGTGGAACAAGGGTAACTAGAAATTTGTTTGTCCCCGATTTTGCTACGTTGTATGGGGTGTTTCAGAATCGCAAGTCTGTTTTTCGATTCAGTCTTTCGATAGCTCAGGATCAGCTTAAGCTAGACCTTTTAACAAGATCCCACATCGCTTCTCTAAGCTTGACAGGAGATTGCAGCAGTAGTCTATAACATGCAGAATTTGACGATGTTAAATTGATTTTAGATCCAGACAGCCATATTTGGGCAAATCTGAAAAAGCAATCACTAATGTCTTCTATACATTGAACAACCGAAGTCTACTTTTGCAACCAGAGAACCAGAGTCAGAAATCCTAGCCTCCTATTTAAAATTTACGCAAAATGCTAAGGTTGGCTACACCTCAAATCTTTCAAATTTTCATTCGTTTAATTAAACGAAGTGAATTTTGAAAGTTTTATATTAGCATGACATAACACAGGCCGTACTTTTCATTAAGATTCTAAAAAATTTTAGTCTCCGGTAGTCCGGCAAAACCTAAATTCCAGCCGGAAACTCAGAATTTTTGCTGAAACGGTTTTTAACTGTTATATATCTAAATCATAACCAAACCCAAACTAAAGAATGTTTCTCCGATTAAACGTCTGAGCATATAATATAAGCGACCTTGAACGATGGAGAATGCTGCAAATCTCAAAATTAAATCTAACGCCATCAAACTTAACGAAAACTGAAACCATACTGTACAGACAGACATTACACTGGGGTTGTCACGAGTGCAAAGAATTCCGTACGTACTTTGATTATTCAGAACAGACTAGGAAATCACCTAAAAGTAGGACAAGTTGACTAAACTGAAGTCTGAAATTTATTCCTGTAAAACTGTGTTACAGTTTGTACCCAAAGTCAAAGGCTAAATGTTACAACAATACTAGAAGGAATCAACACTAGGCACTTTATAAAGAGCACACCTTACAAAGATTTGAATTTCCTGCATACGCACTAATGTGAACAAATATACGTATATATATATTCCATGCGGAAATATATAGAACTCAGCAATAAGACTATCCGATTTAGTTTTTCTCTAAGCAATAATCAGCCCTATTTATTTTTTGATAACAGGATCCTGATTTCGAATTTTGGATATCCCGAATTTTTTGACTGGAGATTCCAATTGGTTTCATAGCTCTACATCGAATAACTATATATGTTATGGTTATTCACCTGTTTCTACTTGTACTGCTATCTGTATTATATAAGCTGAAAAGTGAAAAGCTCAAAAATTCAATTATGGCACCAAGTAGACGACTAGGGTCTTTCCCATTATCCCCCAACAGCTCTGAAGAAGTACCGAAGAAGCACAATTTGGCTGATTCGGACCTGCTGATTTCAAAAATGCAAAATTTTGGGTCTCTTGCGCTTTCCCCCCCCCAGCCCTAACTTTCTATTTTTTAACCAATAACTTTGAAATTTGGTGTGGGTGCATACTAGAGGCTGATGAATTCAAAAATTAAAAAATTTTAGTTTTTAATAAAATTTAAAATTTTAGTTTGGGACACCAAGATGAACCGAAAAATTTTTTGAAAAAATTTTGCTGAAAATTTGCTGACAGGGATTTTCTGGGGTGCTGAGCACGAATCTGAAATAGGTTTTTCCATTCAGCTTTTCGTTAGCTTAATATAAGCTAAAGTTTTAAGCTTAAGATGTAAGCTTATCCTGAGCTAACGAAAAGCGGAATCGAAAAACCGATTTTAGATTCGTGATCAGCACCCCAGAAAACCTCTGTAAGCAAGTTTTCAGCAAAATTTTTTTCAAAAAATTTTTCGGTTCCCCTTGGTTCGGGTTTCCCTTACCAATTTCCCTTACCCTTACCAAGTTCCCTTACCAAAATAAATTTTTTAAAAACTTTAAAAAATTTTAATTTTTTTGCATTTTTAAAATCAGCAGGTCCGAAAACCCACCTCCACCAAATTTCAACTCAATCAGTCAAATTGTGCTTCTTCGGTACTTCTTCAGAGCAGTGGGGGGATAATGGAGAAGACCCGACGACTACGTACTGCAAAAAAATTCCGACGAAGCTAAAAAACTTCAGGATCGAAAAACCTAAAAATTTGTAACTTTTTTGTGCCTCTTAGTGAGAGTGGAGGGAGCTCCAACCGAGTAAAAAATCTCACGAGCTTTCTAGCCAAGGTCAGATCACTTAAAATTATTGGAAGGCCTGAATTTTTGCACATTCGGCGCAAAAGGATTTTTGGTCAAAATTTTCAAAAATTTTGGTAAACAAACCCAATTTTTGAACACTTTTTAGCATAGTTAGTTAATTATAGCAGTATATGCAGAAAACAGGCTCTTTTTTTACTGTTTTTGGCATTTTTGCACCTGTGTATCCCCCTCACTTTTGGACCTCCCCCAACTAGTGCGCCTAAAAAAACCAGGCAACGATTGGCATTTTGTACGCTTACCACTACTTTTACTGTAAAAAATATAACCCGAAAACTGAAAAGTAATCGTTTTCAAACAAAAAGTTGTACATAATATTTACAGTTTTTGCACACATAATATTTAACTATATACATTACATACGTTTAATGTAGTTTATACTAATGTGCCACGGAGTCCTGGTGCTTCGGACAAGACAGCAGTACAAAATTTAACATTTTCTTACTGTTTGGTTCTGTCTTTAAAATTTGATAAATATTTTCGAAAACATAATACAAGAATAAAAACACTCTGATGGAGCATGAAAAATGCTATATCAGTGACATCCGGTTTTAGGCAGACAGAGACAGAGGACAAGGTTTTAAAACATTAATATGCGAGGGGCGGGCTGTAAATGACAAAAGGATGAGGCTAAAATCACACTATTATGGTCCAGTTTTGCTGAACAACCCATATTCGCGAAAACTGCCAGAAAGGGTGGCGGCAGTTTTTCAGAAAATTTCACCATTTGTCAGTATAACTCTGCAAGTATGCAATTGTGCTCGGTAACTTATATAACAATTATAATAATACACATACGCAATATCAACTGTTTTTCGCATCGACTTAATAGACTGAAAATAGAGGTCACACACTTTGACAGTGCAGAAAAAACACCTTAACGAGAACTGCTTGAACACAATACACAATAGTTTTTTCATATATATACCAGCTAAATACTTTGTTCGTTTGAACATCGATTTCTGAAAACTGCAGAATCGGCCAAAATTTCTTTTTGTACCATAATATCTATGGACATATGGGCCGAGACAATTTTTTGGATTAGGCTCAAAAGCTTCCAATGCTCGAGAAAACCAGTCAATTGCGTAACAGGCTTATTCTACTGCCCCCCCATTCGGGAACCTCCCACCCATTTGAGGAGCCGGCAGACTGATTCAAAACTCGGACAGGGCCCTCTTTGATTCACGAACCCGGCGCCTGGAAAAAGTTTGTTGCCGGGAACCAGACTCCGAATGCTTGGAACTTAAACAATGTCAAAAAATAGTAAATCACGGAATTTGCAATGGCTTGCATTCGTCATTTTCGAATTACATCAACTGTTAAGGCAGGGAAACAACCGCCATCCTATTCCTGCTCGGAAATATCGTGCAGTAGGAATATTTTCGTCGCGCCTGTGGTCTATTCCATATTTTTATTTGAACCAAATAGCCAGATTTTATTTATTTCTAACTTATGCCTCAGGTAAGACAAAAGTAGGAAATACGCTAACAGTATTAAATCGATTGATGGTAGATCTGATCCGCTGCAATGCTGGTAGCTAGTTGTGTTTTGCTATTATTCCGAACATTTTCAACCAAATTTTTCAAAACTTAATCAAATCTTGGTCAGCAAATGATATGGGCACAACAACCAAACGATTTCCCTCATGATCTCCAGCCTATCGATTTCCAGTTCCGCTGATCTCCAATCAAATGATCTCCAAACAATGATCTCATCTTGAAACCGAAGATCTCCAACCGAACCACTAGTGCCTGTCAATCTAAATGATCTCCATTACGACATACTCCAATCAACGATTTTCATTCTGACGATCACCGAAAAAGAATCTCGCCTCCAATGATCTCAATTGATGCTTAACTGGACGGTCACCTTTCCATTTCTTTTCGGTGTCCGAGATTTTTTGGATCTGACTGAAGCAATCCGGTTAAGTTTTCTTAATGTTCATAACTTTAACCAATAAGTAATTTCCTGTAGCTTATTAAAAAGCATGTTCTTGAAAACTATTTATGGTAATCTGTAATCTGATACCTGAAGTGTCAATCAATGTACCAAAGTCTCAAACCTAAGAAAACTGATAAACCGTTAGAACTTGTTAGCTAGCGTTAGTGTAGTAACATTAAAACCACACCGCACAAGGGAAAAGACCAAAACGGAATTTATGACAAATTTAAGAATGGCATATAAATTAAACCAGAGGTACGTATCAAGAAGAGCTTCGATCTGATAACGATAGCAGAATGCAATTCCACCTGCTTCACTAACGTTTGCAGGTTTCCTCAACAGCTTACGAATAGCAACGAATTAAAAGATGCCATGCGGTTCGACTGTCCGACACCCAAACCATCCGACAGAACTACATCAGAAACTGCTCCCGGGCCCCACAGATCTGGCTCAGGCTCATTTACAACTCAAGCTATCGCAGTCGACAAACACTAACCCATCTGCCAGTCTACTCATCCTTTTCCACCTTAACAAAGAACGAAAACAATGTTGACAAATATCTGAATTAATGTTACAGTACTTACAGTGTTTTACATGCTATGCCTGATACTTGTGTTGTAACACGTTGGCTCAGCTGAGCCAGCCCTGGAACACCGGTGCCAGCTGGCACCGCAATTAGCGCACATATCGCATATCGCAATTTACCGAGATTCCAAAGGGTGGCCGCTTTCGGGTGGAGCTGCCGCGGTGAGCTTATTGCATAGGCAGCAATAGGCGCATCGCCGGCCTTGTTAAACGCCTCGGCTAATTGCGATAGCAATTATTCGGTGTCAGCCCCCCTCCCCAGCCAAAGTTTACACAATGCTGACACCACTCCAAACCGGCGTGTGCCAACTGGAGTGGGGCGAACTAAAAAAAAGTATTAAATCGATAAAAGAATGCCGCCTGACCAATCGCTTCAATAAATTGTTGACCAAAAAATGTAGGGAGCGAAATTGTTTTGTTTATACTGAATTACCGGTACATTTTTGCTGCAGCAATGTATAGATTTTCTGAACCGTCATGACATGAACTTTCTTTTGGTTGAAAAAATTTTTTTTAAAATTAAAATTCATCAAAAGAAGCCGATTTTTTAAGTTTAGAAAGATCAGTAGAAGCCAGGAACTAGCCGTTCGGTGGAACATTAGCCCATGTCTCAGACATTCTGAATCCCGAATATCAGCTGATTTCGTCAAAAATTGCGATAGTTATTCAATTTTTTGGATTTTCAAAATCCTTTGATTTTTGCCGCTTTTCCAACTTTGACTGGCCATTACTCGCGAATCGCTCAATGCAAAAATTTTTAAATTAGATTTTCAGGACCGCTCACGTGTCAGCTTTCGTGTGATATGTGGTTTTTCAAAATTTGAAAATAGATTTTTTCGAAAAATACCACTTTTTTACTCAAAATTTCGACAATGCGAATCCAGCAAAAGTGGGTAAAAATAATCTTGTCATAATGTTTAATCTGAGCTGAATCCAACGATATAAAGTTTTCGTGGCTACGGCTTGTATATTGCATCCGTAACGAATTTTTAAACATTTTCGCTTTTTGGCAGGTTTTTGGCTAGTTTAGTAGTATGCCAACTAGTATGTCGGTACGCCACTGACGACGCCCGCCGAATACTAGTATCAGTCTGGCAGAGTGGTCAGCGAGTGAATGCACCTAACCTGTATGACTGTGTCTGTATCACATCGTAGGGGTTGATTCATATTTGTTATCTATTGTACCCTCAGTATTTTGGGTAGCTTGTTTATGCATGGTAATCGCTACCCCAAGGATGTTTTATGCACAGAATATATTACGTATATTCCGAATGCTGAATTGAAATTATTGAAAAGCCTTGGCGTTGAACTGTGCTATTTCAAAATTATAGAGTGCGCTGTTGTATAATCAAATGCCAGTTTTAGCTTAAATTTAATCTTTTTAATTGTTTAAACCGAGACTGGACTTTTTAGACTACGTAAGTTTATTGCTGCTTGTTTAGTAATTAATCCAGTGCGCAGATCAACAGAATTACTAAAAAATTATGGATGGAACAAATGGCAAGGGTTTTTAAAAATCATTTGAAGAAACGTCATTTAAAATTTAAAAATCCTGATGAAGCTAGCCAAAAGGAAGAAAATTCAAGTTGGAGAAATTTTGCATTTCTACTTTCTTTGAAACTTGAGAAAAATACTTTTGGCTTATATGTTTAATGGATGAAAATTTATATATTTCAACCATGCAAAAACATTAGCATTTTAATCAGAAAATTCCAATAACAGAGTATATAATTATAGTGAGATATAATAACAAGCTAAGGAATTAAAAACCGATGTTCTAAACAATTTCAATTTTGTATTAGCTGATGTTACCTAAGTTCATAGCCAGATTATTAGATTTTACAATACGGAATTTGTACAAGAACAGTAATTTGCAGAAAAACTTTTAACTTTGTCTGAAATACAAAGAGAATAAAAGTAAACTAAAATGGTAATAGATATCTTTAACTTTTGTTTTCTAAAAATGTATATAAATGGCATCATTATTTTTTATTTTGCGTTTTGAAAATGCAACTTTTCCTAGAGTTCTAGTAAAGTTAAATGAACTTTTTGATTGACTAGAAATTATCAGACAAGCCACATAAAAACTAAACACGTTTCTGACTTATTTTGCCGAAAACTGTAAGAGCAGTTTCTGGTTCTCCCAAAAATTTCGTGGAATCAGTTTCTATCTACTTATTTAGCTTAATTGAAAATTCAGCGTAACTACATACGTATATTATTAAGAAATTAAATTTTATTTGCCAGTAAATCTCCTTGAAAAGTCAACTTGCATTCGATTAAATTATTCATCGAAATTCGTATATATACGTAATGTAAAAATAGATGCCGTTTATTCATCGAAAATGTGCTCGAATAATATAAATAAATATATATAGCATATTCATACCGTGCATAGTTAAAATTTTAAAGCTATATATATATATATATATATATAGTAAAGTTTAACTATGCTATAAGACAAAATTCTCTTAATAAATTGCATATTTCATGTTCTTGCATTGAAATAACTACGTATATATATATATATACATAAAATACCATTAAAACGTTATCATGGGGTAGCTCGGAGAGCACCCCATAATATGAGCTAAAACGGTCAAATGCAGCCTTTGAAAACGTTAATTAAGCAAAACTAATTAACGGTAAGGAGTTGAGAGCTAAAATTTGCATTTCTGAAATCTCCAGGCCAAGAGCTTTCGAATGATACCAAACTTGCCCGGAAAAAATGAACTTTGAAAAAATCGACTTTTCTGACTTTTTTGAAAATGCAACTTTTCCTAGAGTTCTAGTAAAGTTAAATGAACTTTTTGATTGACTAGAAATTATCAGACAAGCCACATAAAAACTAAACACGTTTCTGACTTATTTTGCCGAAAACTGTAAGAGCAGTTTCTGGTTCTCCCAAAAATTTCGTGGAATCAGTTTCTATCTACTTATTTAGCTTAATTGAAAATTCAGCGTAACTACATACGTATATTATTAAGAAATTAAATTTTATTTGCCAGTAAATCTCCTTGAAAAGTCAACTTGCATTCGATTAAATTATTCATCGAAATTCGTATATATACGTAATGTAAAAATAGATGCTGTTTATTCATCGAAAATGTGCTCGAATAATATAAATAAATATATATAGCATATTCATACCGTGCATAGTTAAAATTTTAAAGCTATATATATATATATATATAGTAAAGTTTAACTATGCTATAAGACAAAATTCTCTTAATAAATTGCATATTTCATGTTCTTGCATTGAAATAACTACGTATATATATATATATATACATAAAATACCATTAAAACGTTATCATGGGGTAGCTCGGAGAGCACCCCATAATATGAGCTAAAACGGTCAAATGCAGCCTTTGAAAACGTTAATTAAGCAAAACTAATTAACGGTAAGGAGTTGAGAGCTAAAATTTGCATTTCTGAAATCTCCAGGCCAAGAGCTTTCGAATGATACCAAACTTGCCCGGAAAAAATGAACTTTGAAAAAATCGACTTTTCTGACCACTTTGTATGTGTGGTTTTTTTTTCTGTTGTGTTCGTCCTTTACGCTTTTGTACAATTTTGTGTCCAACGGATTTTTCACATGGCTTATGGTGGTAACCTTTACCTATTATTATCTTGTTAGCATAACCATGAACCTGTTTACTATTGATTATTTTTGCCCAATTTTGCTCCTAGCGATTTTTACAGACTGTCAAACATGGGGTTGCGAAGCGTTTGGACTTGAAAATTGTCAAAAAGTCGTCTAAAATAGCGTTTTTCGGCCATTTGGCGGTGCGAATATATAGTAAATCGGGGGCGCTGAAAACGATGAGCATATAGCCGAAACCGACGGATGTGACCCTCGGGCTGCATGGCGCCCGTGGTTCCTCGCCCAGGGTCAAGTTGGGAAAAATCCCCAAAAACAGCTATTTTCGGCCATTTGGTGGTGCCCATATATAGGAAATCGGGGTCGCTGAAAACGATGAGCATATCGCCGAAACCGACGGATGTGACCCTCGGGCTGCATGGCGCCCGTGGTTCCTCGCCCAGGGTCAAAGTTGGGAAAAGTCCCCAAAAACAGCTATTTTCGGCCATTTGGTGGTGCCCATATATAGGAAATCGGGGTCGCTGAAAACGATGAGCATATCGCCGAAACCGACGGATGTGACCCTCGGGCTGCATGGCGCCCGTGGTTCCTCGCCCAGGGTCAAAGTTGGGAAAAGTCCCCAAAAACAGCGATTTTCGGCCATTTGGTGGTGCCCATATATAGTAAGTCGGGGTCGCTGAAAACGATGAGCATACTGCCGATACCGTCCGGAAGTGACCACTGGTCAGCATGGCTCCCGTGGTTCCTCGCCCGGGGTCAAAGTTGGGAAAACTCACTA
>JASAND010019941.1:0-48173 GCA_030248195.1 Trissonchulus latispiculum | reverse complement strand
AGAAAAATAAACAGAAAAACCATTTGTGGGCAACACATTCTTGCAGTAGCGCTAGTTATTATTATTATTATTATTATCCGTCTGTCCCCCCCTAGATCTCGAGATTGGGAAGGGGTACAGGGGTGGTTGATACCTCATTTTGAAGATATTCACTTGGACGTTGGATCCTCAGTTGGGCAGTCCGATACCTTCCGGATTCCGGGAATGGCGAATCCCGGAATTTTTCGGTTGGTAAGGGGGGACCAAGGCGAAATTTCAAAATCCAAAATTTGGTCAAAAATTTTTTGTCTCCGATTTCGCTCAAAAGTTGGTCATAGGGTAACTCGACCACGCTGATTTCGAAACTGAAATCGAAATTTCCGGAAAATTTCCGGATTTCGAGATATTCGACCCGGAAAATTCCGGATTTTGAAAAATTTCTCCAAAAGTGGTCGATATGGTACTCAAATGAAAGATCTCGTCGAGCTGAGCAACTTTTCTTCTTGCGACATTTTCCGAAAATGCGTCTAGCGAAAGTTATGTCCGAAAAACTGAAAATCCGGGAATTCACGAAAATCCGGATTTTGGGTCGAAAAATTTTTTGTCTCCGATTTCGCTCAAAAGTTGGTCATAGGGTAACTTGACCACGCTGATTTCGAAACTGAAATCGAAATTTCCGGAAAATTTCCGTATTTCGAGATATTCGACCCGGAAAATTCCGGATTTCGAAAAATTTCTCTGAAAGTGGTCGATATGGTGCTCAAACGAAAGAGTTCGTCGAGCTGAGCAACTTTCCTTCTTGCAACAATTTCTGAAAATGCGTCTAGCGAAAGTTATGGCAGAAAAATAAACAGAAAAACCTATCGTGGGCAACACATTCTTGCAGTAGCGCTAGTTTATTATTATTATTTCTTCTCCGGATTCTTGTCCCCCCCCTCTATCTCGAGATTGGGAAGGGGTAGAGAGGTGGTTGATACCTCATTTTGAAGGTCTTGACTTGAACTGCTCCCGGAAGCGCGGGGAGCCCCGGGGGAGTAGAGGTGCTCCCGGAGCACCCCCGTGAGTAAAAATGAGTAAAATAAGAAAGTCGTCCAAATGAGCTAATTTTGGTATCATTCGAAAGCTCTCGGCGAGTAATGAAAAAGTTGTAATAGGGTCAAGACCTGAAAATGCACTCATTTTGAGTTATGAGGCGAAAAATGGTGAAAAATGGCCAAAAACGGCCAAAATGGCTCAAATTTGAAAGTTCTCAGATCGGACTCATATCGGTATCATTCGAAAGCTCTCATTGCGTAGATAAAAAGTTGTAATAGGTTCAAAGCACCAAAATGTACAGTAAATGAATTACGGGGCCCCAAAGGGGTCAAAAATGGCCAAAACCGGCCGAAATGGGTCAAAATTTAAAATTGTCGGATCCGGTCGATACCGGTGTCATTAGGAAGCACTCGTTGAGTAGATAAAAAGTTGTAATAGGGCTAAAGCACCAAAATGTACAGAAAATTAGTTACGGGGCATGAAAGGGGTCAAAAAAGGCCGAAACCAGTCAAAATGGGTCAAAATTAAAAGTTGTCGAAACTCCACAATATGGGTATCATTCGAAAGCTTTCGTTGAATATATAAAAATTTGTCATAGGGACAAGGAGTAATATCGTAGGATAATTGACTTATCCCGTTTATAAGAGGAAAAATGCCAGCGGCAACCCATTCATGCCAATTTGCTTGTTATTATTTCTTCTCCGGATTCTTGTCCCCCCCTCTATCTCGAGATTGGGAAGGGGTAGAGAGGTGGTTGATACCTCATTTTGAAGGTCTTGACTTGAACTGCTCCCGGAAGCGCGGGGAGCCCCGGGGGAGCAGAGGTGCTCCCGGAGCAGCCCCGTGAGTAAAAATGAGTAAAATAAAAAAGTTGTCCAAATCAGCTAATTTTGGTATCATTCGAAAGCTCTCGGCGAGTAATGAAAAAGTTGTAATAGGTTCAAGGCCTGAAAATGCACTCATTTTGAGTTACGAGGCCGAAAATGGTCAAAAATGACCAAAAACGGTCAAAATGGCTCAAAATTGAAAGTTCTCGGATCAAGCTCATATCGGTGTCATTCGAAAGCTCTCGTTATGTAGATGAAAAGTTGTAATAGGGCCAACGCACCAAAGTGGAGGAGAAATTAGTTACGGAGCCTCAAATGGGTCAAAAATGGCCAAAATAAGTCAAAATGGGTCAAAATTGAAAGTAACCGAAACCGCCCAATATGGATATCATTCGAAAGCTCTCGTTGCGTAGATAAAATATTGTAATAGGGCCAAAGCACCAAAAGGTACAGAAAATGAGTTACGGGGCCTCAAAGGGGTCAAATATGGCCAAAGCCGGCCAAAATGGATCAAAATCAAAAGTTATGGAAAAAACAATATGGGTATCAATCGAAAGATCTCTTTGAGTATATAAAAAGCTGTCATAGGGACAAGGGGTAATATCGTAGGATAATTGACTTAGCTTATTTATAAGAGGAAAAATGCAGCGGCAACCCGTTCATGCCACTTTGCTTGTTTAATTTCATTCAATGTTGTAGCGCCAGTTTATTGTGTTTAGATACGGAAATTGACTGGACCGCATATATGCAGCAGGTCGATACGTTTGTGAATGGAACCTGGAATTATTCTGTAATGGTTGGCGACACGGGCCCTCTGGTGTAGGTCTTCACTTGTTGAATTTTGGCATTTGCTAAGAAATTTCTCTCAACTTACGCGTCAGGTCACCCACCTGTTTGCTAAATATTCAATCCTCAGTGCAAGTTCTCGATTATGTTTTTTTGAGATTCACTACAACTAAGATTTCGCGTTGAAAAACAGACAGGGCAATTTCTTTATAGGTTTTTTACAACTATTTGTATATAGGCTGTTATGTAAGTCTTTCTGTATATACCGTCATATATAAGTTTTCGAATATGGCGTAGTTGGATAGGTCTTTGTTTCGGAGAGGGCGGATCCTTCGGCAAGTCAGGGGTTGGTCTGGGTAACGACCCCCCGCGGGAATTTAGCAATACTCAAAAATTTTTACCGTGACGCACAATCGTAATTGTATCTTTCACTCATTTTAAAAATAACATTGAGTTTTCAGATTTCATCCAAAAACGGCTACACACACAAACCTTTTTTTCCTGTACTGCCACACCCCCGTTGCTTTCGCGAGGAGGGGTAACGCCAGACCAAAATTTTGCTTGGGTCCACGGTCTGGCGTTGAATAATTGCATAAGCAATTACCCGAGGCGAAGGCAAGGCTACTGCCAGAGCAGAAATGATCACAATGCACTAACCGCATCATGACCACCCGTCAGCTCCACTAATGGGTTTCCCCCCTGCACGGCCAACTCCTTGAAAAACTCGGATACTGATACAATTATGGGGGGATTCTGATACTGTCATACCAGACCTGTATATATAATACAAATACCTTGATTGTTGTCAGCTGACAACAGACAAGTTTGACACATGGTATTGCTCGTAAAAGTTTGTTGAATCCGTCGGATTCCAAATTACGTGTTTGTGGCCGGCAAGTGCAGAGGCTACCTTCTCACCTCTGGGCGGCCCTAGGTGTATGCGTAGCAATGTAAGATTAGACAAAGTATTTTAAGCATATTGCATGAGTTAAAGTTTAACGGAACCGCCTGAAATTAGAAAGCAAACAAGTACAGGGGGACCTTTTTCACTCCCCATACCTATTTTGCTTTCTATCCAAGTACTGATTCCAAGTTTGCTCATGCGTATACTTAAATCACTTAAACACAACTTAGCTGTTGATAATTATGAAATTAAGTAATTTGACTATTTTTATTAAATAAGTTGACTAAGAAGTAGCAATAAACACGGTGGGGACTTTCCTACTCCCCCCATTCTTATTACTATGCTCAAGATTAATAGATGATATTTGAAAAATGACTTAGCTGTTCCATTGGTGGTTACACGGCTGGTGGATAAGGACAATCCTCCATACTCCCACAGGTTACTTTGGCTGCGCCTGATAACCCCTGGCGGAGGAAGGGACGCTCCGCTTCATCATCCAGCCGATTTTGCCGATCCAGCCGATCACAGCGTTCACTGTAGGAAAAACATACACACCGTACGTTCGATTCCAAGAAAGGTGTCAGGCGGAACTTCGGATGGGTCGAACTGGACTTCACTCTTAATGTCCCCAAGCCTTCTGGAGCCAAGTTTTGCTTGAAACAGTTGAGAGTGACACGTGAGAACAAGTCGATGCACTTGAAATAGTCGATTACCAATTCTGATTGACACATAAAAAAATTTTGTCGACGCCACAGTGCCGCCAAAAGGTTCGATTGCCAATATGTATGTAGAGCAACTGGCCAGGTTGAAGCAACGCAAAGCTTCGGGACATTCCCCATTGTGTATTCGTATCCTGAGATGGAGATTCCATCAGCGTAAAATTGATACTGGATTGAAAGAGATTTGTAAGAGGACTATCCTTATTTACCGGGTGAGAAGTCGAAGATCGCGGAACGCGGAAGAGGTGGCTTCGAAAAGGACATCACTAGATCTATTGGAAGGTGGAATGCGGGAAATGCCAGAAAGTCAGATTCAAATTGAAAGTTATCGAATAAATTCTCAAAAAGCTGCTTGCTTTCAGCCAAGCAGCGGAGCAGATATAACGACTACTTCTTTACGTTTACTCAACTTACATATATAGATCAAAACCACACAGAAACCTTAATTCTTAATCATTAAACCTGAAAATTTTTCCATTTTTTTCTGAAAACTGCTATGCAACCAGCAACTTTATATAATTCTTACTGAAGTTGAAAATTTTTAACTATTTAAATTTCTTAAAGCTTTTGACCCCCCGTAGTTGAGAATTTTTGATATTTGACATGAAAGCATTTTTTCTAAGCACTTTGCTGTTTTATTCCATATAAGAAAAATAAGAAAACCATTGTACCGTGAAGAGCTGTGGAGGAAGCCAATTTCCCGCAGGGGTCCGGGTGGCGGAGCCCCCAAGAATTTGAAGAATTTTCCAAATTTAGACTTTTTGAAAAATTAAAGGGTTGAAACCTATCTTTCAGACTACTTTTTTCTAGAAAGAACTAACTCCCTATGTTAAATTTCCAGGGAGGGGGGCAAACGGGCTTCGGGGGGGGGACGACCGGGCACCACCACCTTATCTATGTACGCCTACATATGCGTAATAGTCCTTGCAGCATCTTTGCGTCACTGATTACCAGGCGCGTTGCCAGGGGGGTGAATTCACGCCGAAATCGTGTTGCCCCCAGGAATTTTTTCCTGCCATGTGTAAAACGCCCATTTTTCAAAAAATTTTCGCGCCTTAGGTGCGAAATAAGTGTATTATATCATTATTAATACGTGTTTCGCACTTAAAAATGAGTACCAATTATCTTATTTGGTGTATTTTGACCACCATCTGCATCATTTGGGCGTATCAACACGCACTGCGCCTTAAATATTATTGTAATTTCAACGAATGCTCTGTAAAATTCCACGCAGGTTACGACATAAAATAATTTCTCAGCTTCTGGGGGGCTAGCTGCATTGCTGCACCAGCTGCAAAAATTCTGCATTCCCCTCCCCTGAATTTTTCTCTGGCTAAGCTAGTGCTGATTACTATAAGCTTCTCTTGCACACCTGCAATTTTTTAATTTCATGAAAAATTTGTCTTGACGTTTGTATATATTCACTTTAGATATCCAGCTGGTCATTTGTACATATATACTGCCCTTTATTATGTCACTGGCAAGGGTGCAGATGTGAGATTAGCGCAATACATATTTATGGCTTTGTACCTACTTAATCTGGCCAGTGTGCTGAAAATTTACCAAACTTGGAAGCAAGTGAGTGTTTTGTAACTGAATTTTTTGTGTAAATTCTTCTGGTAAACGTTTAACGTTTTTGTTAAAGGCTTGGGAGACATTCAGGCATCGACGGGGCTTATTATAGGTACTTTTCCAAGGACAGGTTTCGGGGAAAGTCGTAAAGACAAGGAACTGGGTTACAATTTCACAGTTTTTGTTTTTGAAAGTTTTTGTAGTTAAATGTGTTAACAAATTTAGTGGTCAAAGAAGTTTGTTTCTAGATGACTGGCTCTTTGGTTTCGGTTCTCATTGCGGGAAAGGACAGCCGGCTTGAACCCGGAACAATGCAGTAATAGAAACCATATGATTGTATGTAGTGTGTAGTCTGTCATGCCATTATGCATGATGATACTTGTTTAGGTTCCACCTTTCGTTTTAGTCATTCTGTGCCTGACGTCTTATCGTATTCATTCAATCTTCATCCTTCGCTTGTTCAACGACTGTATTGCGATGTTTCTGATGCATTCCTGTCTGCTTGCAGTACTTCATAATTTGTCGCTAGCTGCCTCGGTTCTCTACAGGTACGTAGGTTGCATAATTTACTCATAGTCAATTTACTGTAGGTACAAATTTAGATTCCATTGGGTTAATGTTAATGTGAATTATATTGTACTCTTTTTTATCCTTTTTCTTTCAATCCACTAGAGCTGGTTCCATATAACTTTGACTCGCATGCTGGTGCTAGCATGTGAGAACTCGGTATGCTAGTGCTTGTCGTCCAGTTGTGTGTACCATAAAACTTTTCGATGAACTCGACTAAGTTAGCTAAGCGAGAACGGTAACTCGACAAGCTAGCAGTGCTAGTTCGAGTATTAGAACTGCGAGTGCGATCTCTCGAGAAAATAATGATAATGATTCAAGAAAGTTTCAGAAATTCAATTCAAAATGAATCTTCACCAAATTTGCAGGCACCCAAGGAACGTTTCGAAGCAATGCTGCTCTTGAATTTTAGTCGATATCGATGAAATTTGAAACAGCTATTTGACACGATCACTTCTCTAATGAAAATTGACTAGAGAACTAGACTGATGCTAGTAGCTCACTAGCAAGGCAAGATATAAGTTTTATGGTACCCGATTAATCTGCTAGTGTTCAAACTCGCAAGCAGTTGGACTAACAAGTAGAGTGCTAGCAGCCACTCGACTAGGAAGGTTTTATGGTATACGTACACTTAAAGTATATATATTAGACTCGACAACTACGTAGCATGGGTCTAGTTGTCGAGTCTAGTACTCGTAAACTTTTATGGAACCGTCCCCAGCGTTTGTTTAGCTATCTACCATGCACATGTGAATGTGTAAGTGAGGTTCATGCAGCTATGCTAGATGCTCGATTTATTTTTAGTTTTAGTTTTTCTGATTTCTGTATCGGCGTTGCACAGAGTACATTTACTGATAATTTGATTTATTTAGTTTGTCTGTTTCCATCAAAATGAATACGCTTCTGTTTGCTCCTGCTTTTTGTCTGGTATTCCTGATATCAGAAGGGTGGAAGAAAGCAATTGGATGCGGAATCTTGGCTGGATTAATTCAGGTATATTTACCTCCGCGATTGAATAATAATAATAATAATAATACTAGTAATCCGGTTAATCTTCCTTAACGTAGTGATGTTTCAGTCACTGAAACTGAAACTAAGTTTCAGTTTGTACAGGTTTCAGTTTCAGTCACTGAATCTGAAACTGAAATTGAAACTATTTTGAGAAGAGAACTGAAACGGAAACATTTTTAAGCAGCCGACTGAAACTGAAACTGAAATTATTTCGAACCACCGACTGAAACTGAAACTAAAATCGGCTACTGAAACAACAGTACCTTAACGCCCGGCTACTGCTGGGAGAACTATATAGCTTTTATGTCTGAACTTTCTAGAATTCCAGGATTGCCCGTTTTTCAAACTGTTGTGTTATTTAAGGCTAACATTTGGAGCTTATCGCGAGGTGCCCTATGTAGCGACCACGTTCACTCATTGCACAGTGTCGACATACCGTATAACCTATGTAGGGATTTTTTTCCACATCGGGAATGTGTAGATTTTGCATGAATCTAAATTTCAGGGCATATTTTCATTTGGAGCTGTGTAAAATTTACAAATCGTGTTAATCGTGTTTTTAATACACTGCATAACTATATAGTATATAATACGAAACTTTCGATGTTTTTGAGTTGCGAATTGTTTCTGAACCCTTTAGCATAAAATTAAAACAAAAGTTACATGGTTAAACTTTTTCCTACAATATCGGACAAACAGAGTCGTTAACGCGATGGGTCTGGGCTGGAGCGGCGCTCCCTGAACTCGAGAATTTCTTTAAATTCTAAAAAAATCGGGAAAATCCTAAAAAGATCGCCCATTTTTCACAAATTATGTACTGCTTAGTAATGCCTACTAAAGCCCGGTTCATACCTATTTTCCTTTTGTCCGTTTGTCTGTTTGTCCGAATTTCCATTTCTCCGATTCCGTTTTGCTGAACACACAGATCAGTTCTTACCTTAACTTTCCGTTTGTCTGTCCGTTTCCGTTTGTCAGTTTGTCTGGTTTGGTTTTCTAAACTGATTCATACTTGTTGCCTACGGACAACCGGAAAAGTAGAGCAGTGTTGAAGTCTAAACGGACATCCCTTACGGACAAACGGAAAACTTTGAATCAACAACTCAAACGGACAAACAGACAACCAGAAACGGAGAGATGTATGAACCGGGCTTTACAGTAAATAAGCCCAAACTAAAAAATAAATTAGACAATTGTTTACGTAACCGCGCTACGCAAATTTCTGAGTTTTCTTTTTCTTTATTAACCTAAGTCAACTGAGACTTAGCTAAATTTATCAGGTTTTGGGTTGAGTTTTTGATTAAAGGCATTGACGCGGTATTAAGGCACCACGCTACAGTCTTTATAAGACTTTTTGAAAAATTTTTAAAAATGTAAAATCTGTAATGAAAACGTTTATGAAACAATGTGTCGACAGTAATTACACCTCGGTAACGGAAAGTGTCAAGTGTATGCTGTATGCTTAGTCGCTAAATTATAACAAGTAGAGGCGAGAGTTAGAATAAGGCAAAACTAAAGTTCATAACCGTCAGGCAAAACGCTAAGCGGTACCGGGGTCTCTCTAAGCCGCAGCCCACAGCCAGATACTTGAGCTTTTTGAAAAAGCAAAATCTTGAAACTTATTTTTCCTAAGTATTTTTATCAAAAATTCGAAAATTTGGCTGTGTATTGTGTTGTGTAAATTTAAATTTGACTGTAAAATTAGGACTGATAGTAGTATTTTACATAGTATTTTACACAGAAAGCAAACCATGCAAAATCTCTACCTCGGCTGTCAAAGTTAGGGTTGTGCTAAATACGAAAAAAGGGGGGCCGGGCCGCTTCATTTGGGGGGCCGGGCCGCTTCATTTGGGGGGGCCGGCCCCCGCACCGGCCCCCAGGGCAGAGTTCACCACCGGCCCCCGCGGCCCCAATGCCAGAAAAATTTTCCTTATTATGTAGGGGCGCGATAGCGCCCCTACATAATATGGGTATAAAGGCGTCTGCGCGGCCCTCTGGAGACAGTGTTGGCCTGGTGCCAGCTAATTAGAGGTCCGGGAGGGATAAAAATGTTACCATCGTAACGTACTCGAGTAGTACTACAAGTACCACCATACTTTTGGTTAAAATTCGGAACTTCGAAATTTTGCACTAGGCGAGAGTTACCGTGCGGTTGTTTTTTTTCTCGGTTAATAACGCTTATTGGAAGTGCATTTTCTAGCGAAGTGTTGGAACGATGTGGGCATTTTGGTCCAATGCTACTATGATATGTTGGTAGACAGTATCCCCCCATGCTACCAAACGAAGGTCATTTTGGCACTCGGCCAACTTTGCTCTGTGCCAAGGCTCCAAAGTCGGACTTTCGCTATTTTGGCAGTTCGGTTGAAATCAACTTTTTTCACAGGCTAGCAGCTAGATCGGTTTGGTTTATTTTATTTGAATATTTCGGACTATGCGCATAAAGTAACGAGGGGGATTTTTTAATTTCGCTCTGTAGCTTTCAGGAGGTGGGCCCAAACTTTGCATTTTTTCACCTGTTTTCAGGAAAAGTTTCTGTCCCACTTTTACTAGAAATGGCCTAAAAGTCACTAAAAATGGCGTTTTTCGGCGTTGGGGTGGTACCCATATACAGTAAATCGGGGTAGCTGAAAACGATGAGCATAGTGCCGAGATCGGTGGATGTGACCCCTGACCCACAGCGCCCACCCACAGTGGGTCCGGTGTGGGTCAAAAATGAAAGGCATCAAAAGTGGTCATGTTTGGTATCAAATGAAAGCCCCTGGCAAGGCGATCAACTTTTGTCATTGTACCACCCCCAAAAAGTGGCCCCACCGACCTGTGGGTGGGTGCCCCACCCACAGTGGGTCCGGTGTGGGTCAAAAATGAAAGTCTTCAAAAGTGGTCAAGTTTGGTATCAAATGAAAGCCCTTGGCGAGGCGATCAACTTTTGTCATTACACCACCCCCAAAAAGTGGACCCGCCGACCTGTGGATGGGTGCCCCACCCACAGTGGGTCCGGTGTGGGTCAAAAATGAAAGTCTTTAAAAGTGGTCAAGTTTGGTATCAAATGAAGGCCCTTGGCGAGGCGATCAACTTTTGTCGTTGCACCACCCCCAAAAAGTGGCCCCACCGACTTGTGGGTGGGTGCCCCACCCACAGTGGGTCCGGTGTGGGTCAAAAATGAAAGTCTTCAAAAGTGGTCAAGTCTGGTATCAAATTAAAGCCCTTGGCGAGGCGATCAACTTTTGTCACTATACCACCCCCAAAAAATGGCCCCACCGACCTGTGGGTGGGTGCCTCACCCACAGTGGGTCCGGTGTGGGTCAAAAATGAAAGTCTTCTAAAGTGGTTAAGTTTGGTATCTAATGAAAGCCCTTGGCGAGGCGATCAACTTTTGTCATTACTTTTGCACTTACTTACACTTAATCCTGGAGCTAGTCGTTTCCAACAGCTGTCGGATTCCCCTGCAGAATCACACGTCGCCACTGAGCCCGATCTTGTGCCACGTCACAGATGAGTTCCCGGAAGCTTCGTGCCCAGACAGCTGCGCCGTACGCATCTTTTAGGTGTTTAAGATCGCATTGTACTGTTGACAGCCATGTCTTCTTAGGGGCAGTACGAACACACTTCCAGCCGTTGGGTGCAGGTACGTGCCAGATTTTGGCACAAAGCCTTTCCGGAGACAGACGGGCTATGTGGCCCAGCCAGCGTAATCGGGACTGTCGGAGTCTTTCAGCGATGGTAGGCTGGCTGGAACAGAGTCTACGGATTTCGATGTTGGTGATATGATCCACAAGTCTTACACCAAGAATAGAGCGCAGGCAGCTCATGTGGAACACTTCGAGTCTGGCAATATTTGTAGCAAGAGGGCTCCAAGTTTCACATCCGTACAGAAGTATCGGGATGATGCTGGCATTAAAGATCTTCATCTTGGTGGGAATTGGAATGTTATTATTCCTCCATAAACGGGCAGCCAGCCGTTTGAACGTGCTGCTAGCTTTGCCAATTCGCACATCGATACCTTCTGCTGGGGCAATAGCTGACGCACTTATGACGGAACCTAGATAGCAGAACGATGTCACTACTTCAATGGGCTCACCGTAGATTGGCAGAGTTGGTGCAGGGGTGTGGATGGACATTGCCTTCGTTTTTGATGGTTTGATTTTCAGTCCCACACTTTCAGCTACTCGGGAAAGTCGATCAAGCAGATGTTGCATTGATATGGGGTCGGGTTGAAGCAGAGCGATGTCGTCGGCATAACCTAGATCGGCTACAACTAGGTTATCACCGACCAATACACCGTCTGAGCTATCGTCAATGGTTTTGGCAAGGGCCCAGTCCAATACGAGGTTGAACAGAAGAGGGGACAGAATACAACCCTGACGAACTCCTGTGCGGACTGCGAATTCCGGCGATAATCCATCCTGAGTTCGCACACACGAAGATGATTCAGAATAAAGGTCCATCAGGATGGCTAAGAAAGATCGAGGCAAACCACATACGCGTAGGATGTCCCACAGATTATTGCTGGTGGACACTATCAAATGCAGACGCAAAGTCAACAAAACATACTACGGTGGGTTTCACATATCTGATCCGCCGCTCCATGATTTGGCGCAAAGCAAATATTTGGTCAGTGCAACCCCTTCCTCGCCGAAATCCTCCTTGACGTTCACGTAAAGTAGATTCGTACAGATCCATCATCCGCATTCGTATGATTGCAGTTACAACTTTTCCGGCTATCGAAAGAAGGCTTATTCCGCGGTAGTTGGAGCAGTCAGCCCTTCCTCCTTTTTTAAAAACAGGAACAATGATTGCTTTCTTCATTTCAGCAGGAACTTTTTGATTGCGCCAAATGACACAATACGTTTAGCGACTGCTCATCGACAGCTTTCAAAGCCTCCGCCGGTATGTCGCATGCGCCAGGTGCTTTCCGGACTTTGAGAGAAGCAACGGCATTTTTCACCTCTTCGAGTGAAGGGATGGATTGATCAACAAGCGGATTTTCGGTTATTTCATTCTCCTCGTCAACACCAGCGTGAGATGCAGGGATTGGCCGATTGAGGAGTTCCCTGAAATATTCGGCCCAACGTTGTGAGCGTTGGCAGCGGTCGGTGATGCTTGCGCCATGTGCATCTAGGATAGTAGATGGCAGTGTAGATCGGGTATGGCCAGCCATTTCGTTGACGATGCGGAAAAGTGAACGGCTGTCTCCGCGGTTAGCAGCGCTTTGGAAGTCGGCTGCGCGTTCATCCCACCAAGTGTTGCAGTCCCTTCGAAGACTACGTTGGATCTCTCTGTGCAGGAAGTTTCGAGTGCGCTTGTCGGATTCCCTTTTTCGCCTATCCGAATTTCCAGGGTGCGAGCAGAAATCCATGGTCGCGTTTGTTTTCGGACTTTAGGACAGCTCGAATTCAGAGCGGATGTTATAGTCGTCTTGAAGCTTGACCACACCTCCTCAAGATTGTCATTTTCCAGCAGATTAAGGGCATTAAACCGGTTACTCAGCTCCAGGTGAAAAAGATTACGACCGCGGGTAGTCAGTAAGCTAGATAGTTCAGGAGCTGGAGCCCGGGGTGCGCTGCGTCTAATCTTCAGATGCAGTCGTAGTTTGGCTACAACCAGTTTATGATCAGACAATACGTCAGCCCGATGATTTACCTGGACGTCCTCGACCATGGAGCGGAAACGGCTACACACGAGGACATGGTCAAGCTGTTTCCTTGTTCTACCGTCGTTGGAAAAAAATGTGAAACGCAGTCGAGGCTTTTTCCTGAACCAGGAATCTGCCACAATGAAACCATTGGCGGAGGCAAAGGACAGCATCCGAACAGAATTATCATTTACTGACCCAAAACCGAAGGAGCCAACAGTGCCGGGAAACAAAGTATTGTCTGTCCCGGTTTCAGCGTTGAAATCGCCCGCCAGAACAACAGCACGACCAGAAGGGATTGAATCAATACCGCTTGCAGGTCTTTGTAAAACTCGTCCTTTCCTGAGCTATCAGAGACATCTGTTGGAGCATATATCGCCACAATATATGTGCGCACAACACCATCAAGCTCTAGTACTGCTAGCCGATCAGACACAGGATGGCATGAGGAGATTGAGGATTCTAATCGGCTATTGATTAGAAATGCAACACCTTGCAAATGAGTTTTGTAACAGTTTAAAGCGCTCAGTACCATTTGAGCTGAGGACATGGGATTCACCATCCCTGGTTAATCTGGCTTCCGTTATCACAGCAAGACATATACCACAAGCAACAAGTTCATCAGCAAGAAGTTCTTTCCTGCCTACAGCAGCGAGCGTTCGGACATTCCAAACACCCATACGACAGAGTTTTTTGGGAGAAATAATCGCTTCGTCGGCTTTCCCGGACGCGGTAGCAGAAAATCTTGGTCTGTTTTGACTTTGATCCATACAGGTTTGGTTAGCTGGGTTTCAGGGGGGTCGCCACTCCCCAACCCTCCTCCTTTGCCCGGGCTTGGGACCGGCACTTAAGCAGTCCCCATAGAAGGAGTGCCATCATAGGAGGCGGAGTTTGTCATTACACCACCCCCAAAAAGTGGCCCCACCGACCTGTGGGTGGGTGCCCCACCCACAGTGGGTCCGGTGTGGGTCAAAAATGAAAGTCTTCAAAAGTGGTCAAGTTTGGTATCAAATGAAAGCCCTTGGCGAGGCGATCAACTTTTGTCATTACACCACCTCCAAAAAGTGGCCCCACCGACCTGTGGGTGGGTGCCCCACCCACAGTGGGTCCGGTGTGGGTCAAAAATGAAAGTCTTCAAAAGTGGTCAAGTCTGGTATCAAATTAAAGCCCTTGGCGAGGCGATCAACTTTTGTCACTATACCACCCCCAAAAAATGGCCCCACTGACCTGTTGGCCATGGCTGGCCAGATCTAGTTCAACTGGTTCAAAGTTGAACCAGTTCCTGGTTCAAGCTGCTGGAGATATAGCTGGATGGCTGAAAGCTTGTATACAAATGCCTATGGCATTTTTTAAAGCTCCTTGTATCAGTAAGCACACGGCTGGAAAGGGAGCCTTTAAAACGACAGAAGGACAAGTAATGAAAATGCTCCTCCGGAGCATGAAAAAGTAATATGGGCGGTGGTGAGGTTCTAAAATCAAGAGAGGACTAGTTTTAAAAATGCTTAATCTGGGGGCTAGGTTCAAAAAAAGAAGAGGACTAGGTTGTGGGCGAATTAATATGGGCACAGCTTCGCCGAGCAACCCATATTCGCGGGCTTTCACGCTTCGCCATGGCGATTGTCATATACAAAGCGATTAATGTCAGTCAATAATAACAATTCCAACAGTTAAACAATCGCTGCAAGTTGCTTGCTTAGAAAGTTATGTAGATTAGCTAGGTATACAAACGTAAACTATACTAATTTGTTTGTGCTGGACTATGGCAAGCAACTAGAAAAAACAACCAAGGCTATGTTTGTAAAGCTAGCGGTTCAATGGAAATCAACACCCCCGAGCCCCCATTTTTCTCAAATATAGACTTTTCTTATAAAGGTTAAAAAACCACAAAAAATATAAAGAGTTTATTGAAAAAAATTTTTCTTTCCTTAACCACCGTTTATCCGAGTTTTATAAAAATTATTTACCCCCCGTAAAAAATCTAACCACTGGTAAACATAAAAATTAAATATGTATAAAACTTTTTCACCCCCCCAAATGGTTCCCCCCAATCGCCCCTATTAATTCCCCCACAACCTCGCCCCTCTTCTTTCCACCCCCCCCCCATAAAAAACAATTTTAAAACTCCTCCCCTCTCTATTTTACCACCCCCCCCCCCCCCATATTATTTTTCCATCCCCGGGGAGCATTTTCATTACTTGACAATATAATAATTTGAAAATAGTAAATTTTAGTATTGTTTAACCCTACATCGCAAGTTTCGTTTTTTTCCTTGCTCTCGAAAAAAAAAAATGACTCTAATATATTGTTTTCACACTACATATCCAAGTTAACCCATCCTGCCAGTGCAGTGGCACATGTTGTTGTTGTTGTGATTTCCTGGATCGTCTGGGAGGGTCCCAATATGATTGGAGAGGTTAATACCTCCCCACACCCTTGAGGAACTCCAGGACCGCCCGGGGCTCCTCCGAAAGGACCGAGATGGTGGGGTTGGGGCCAAGGTGCCGGGTGCGCATTGCCGTATGGGCCGGACAATGGATAAAAAGATGGAGGATATCTTCCTCCGGGTGCCCACAGTTAGGACAGGCCGGGGAAGCAGAGATACCGATTCGGTGTCGGTATTGGGCCAGTAGATTGCAGTGTCCATTGGCTCTCAATTGTGCCAACAGAACACGCTCCTTTCTGGTCATTGTTATTTCCGCTGCGGTGGCCGCTCTGGACCGGCCACTGTAGATTCCCATCTGGTCGTAGGTTTTCTGGTTTTCCAACGACTCGTTCCGGTAGTGTCGCTTGATGGTTGATTTTGCCGTTGAGTAGTCGACAGGCACATCTGCCTGTGGCAGCGTAGAAGCCAATTTAGCCGCTTCATCGGCCAGCTCATTTCCGTTGATTCCTATGTGTGACGGCACCCACTGAAATGTGAAATGGATGCTCCGTTCGTCCAGCTGATGCAGGACTTTCCAGATTTCAGAAATTAGTTTGCTTCCGTCTCCTCGCAGGTGGCCGGATTGCAGCTTCGTGATCAGAGATTTGGAGTCAGAGCAGATTCTGATCTCTGACCATTCGGGTTTCCGGTTGGTTTTAATCCATCGGAGGCCTTCTAAGACGGCAAAGGTTTCCGCCCTAAAACTAGAGCAGCAGCTTCCGGAGGCTGCTAGGATCCGGTGGACTTCTGTACCACCAGGCGTCATGATGACTGCAGCAGAGCCTCCATTTTTGGTCCCTTCACTGGCCGATCCGTCAGTCCAAATGACAATTTGCGGATCCGGCAGAGCAGCCAGAGTGGCCGTGGTGGAGGCAACCAGTTGGTTTGAGTTCTTTCCTGACCCGTCGAGGAGGTTTGCATTCAGCGTGACAGACGGAGTTGACCATGGTGGGAGGGTTGGTAGTTCCAGGGGCTCTCGGTTCAGATCAGCAAGGCCACAGCTTTCACTTATCTGTGACCCGAGGCGTCTCCAGGAAGGTTGGGATTTTAGTCTCTGCTCCACTGAGACTTCCGCAGTCCGGCGGCGGGGGTTTTCAGGTGGAAGCCGGAGTGATTTTTCATAGGCACAGGCGACTAATTCATTGGATCTGATTTTCACTGATGGCAAATTTGCTTCCATCCGGACATAGTCAGCCGGGCTACCGGCCAGGCAACCTGTGATCACTCTGGCAGCTGAATTTTGGGAGGCCTCCAGCTTCGCTTCGTTTGATTTAGAGATCGACGGGAACCATGCGGCCAGCGCATATTCAAGGATCGATCTAATATAGGCTATATACATGCATCTGAGGTCCTCCTTTCCTGGCCCCCAGGCTCGGCCGGCCACGGCTCTCAGGGCAGCAGTTCGTTGTCGCATCCGTTGCCTGAGGTCAGTGATGTGAGGAGTGAAGGATAGGTTCCAGTCAAATTTAACCCCAAGAAAGACGGGGTTTTTATCGTGCGGTATTCGTTTTCCGCAGATCTGAAGGGCTGGGGCGTGGCTGGCTTCTTTGTTGTGAGTAGAGAAGATGCAGCACTGGCATTTGTCGGCATTTATATGGGCTTCATTCTTCATGGCCCATTTCGAGATGACGTCCAGTGCCTTCTGGAGAAGCGCTTCTGCCTTTTTGATGTTCGGATCCGAGGTCCAGATAGCCACGTCGTCAGCGTAGATGCTAGCACTGACGCCCTCTGGAATTTCCTTCAGGATATCGTCTACATAGACCAGGAACAGGAGTGGCGACAGCACAGATCCTTGGGGAACTCCCTGGTAGAATAGCTTCGGGTCACTGGTGATGTTGTTCAGCCGAACTCTACCCTTGCGATGGGACAGAAAGCTCCTGATCCATCTGACCACATGGAGGGGAACCTGCTTCTCAATCAGTTTCCAGATGATTCGGTCCTGGATAGCGGTATCAAAGGCCCTGGCGAAGTCAATCATGGCCAGTACGGTCCTCTTTGCCGGCGGGCGTTTCTGGAAGCCGTCAGCCGTTTCTTGTATGATTCTGGCAATTTGGTCTTCGGTACTTCGTAGGGCTCTGAATCCCGCTTGCTCCTGACAGAGACCTCCAGTGGATTCAAGGAGGTGCTGCAGCCTTGCCTTCACCAGCGTTTCCATCAGTTTGCAGACACAGCTGGTGAGGCTGATTGGACGGTAGGAGGCCGTTTGATCCAGCGGTTTCCCCTTTTTAGGGATTGGGATAATGTCCGCTTCTCTCCAGCTTTGTGGGGTGACCCCGGATTTCCAGGATTCGTTGAACACTTTCAGCAGGAACTCCCTGGCAGAGAAGGGAAGGTTCTTCAGCATTTCGTTACTTATACCGTCCCTTCCAGGGCATTTTCCGTTCTTCAACCGGCTGATAGCAAGTTCCAGCTCCATCATGGTAAAGGGTGAGCTGGCTGGGTGCTGTGACTGAGTTTCATCCAAACGGTGTAGGCGCTGTCTGATTTGAATGCGGATTTTCTTTCTTTCTGCTGACGGCTTGACGTAGCTGACGGACGAGTACTGTCGTATGAAGGCCCTTGCCTTTTCCCTGTCGGTGGAGAGTTGTTTGCCATTGGAATGGATCACCTGATTTGGATTTGATTTAGCAATTTTGCCGTCGATCGAGTGGATAACTGCCCAAACTGATCTTGGGTCTGTTCGGGCGTTGAGGGTGGATGCGAAGCTTCTCCAGCTGTCTGTCTTCAAAGTTCTGATGAGGGCAACAGCTTCTCGTTTAGCGGCAATCCATTGTTGCCTTCCAGCTTCGTCGACACTAGCTCTTTCTCGAAGGGCACGGCATTTCTGTATGGCGTCCTCCGCTTCCTGGCACCACCAGGGGGCCCGTTTCACCACATTTCCCCTTGGAATGCTTCTCCTGGCAGCCGAGATGATAGCATCAGTCAAATACTTGGATGCTTTGAGGGTGCCAACGGTAGCAGGGTCAGGGGCGTGATCCATGCTTTGCTGGAGCAGATTCCTGAAATTGTTCCAGTTGGCCTTCCTAAAGGCCCACTTCGGTGGGCCCCGAGCGCCGGGGCTACCAGGCACAGATGGGAGGGTGAGAGTGGTGAGGATTGGTTGGTGGTCCGACAGTGTTGTCTGCTGTACCTCCCATGTCGTGGACAGGGCGAGGGCCGATTTGCAGATGGTGAGGTCAGGTGCTGTGGGGCCTTCCCGCGGGTTGGCACCCAGACGGGTGGGGCAGCCATTGTTGAGTACCACCATGTCTTCAGTAGCCAGCCATTCGTCAACCAGATCCCCGAGGTCATCGGGTTGGTTTCTGTTCTCCCACGTAGGGGAGTGGGCGTTCAGATCTCCCCCGATAATGCTGTTCCGGTCTGAGGGGAGGGCAGCTGGATCGAAATTTTGGGTCCGCTGTTCTTCTGTCTGGCGCTGAATAGGAGGCACGTACACACTGGTCAAGGTGTATTCAGCTCCCTTCAGGTAAATTCTGACCTCCACTGCATCCGTCGACTGGTCAGCCGCAGCAGTCAAAGTTCTCGAGGTCCGCGAATAGGTGATAGTATCCTTGATTAGGATACCGACTCCACCGCCCTTCACTCCGCCTCTGCCTCGAGCCTGTCGCCTGTGCTGCCATTCTGCGTTGTATCCTTTGAATGATGGCGTCGCGTCTCCCTGCAAGTGGGTTTCTTGCAGCAGTGCAATATCGATGTTCTGGTCCGCCAAGGTTTTCTCGATCCATTCCTTCTTCGCCCTCAGACCCCCAGCGTTCCACTGCCAGATTTTCAGCTGTTTTCTGGCCAGCGGGTCCGGGGCTGGTCGAGGTCTGACTGTGGGAGGGATACGCGTCGCAGCTGTACCAGCAGCTGCAGCGGCCTGTGGGGCAGTAGCAGCCAGCAGGGGAATGGGAGGGGCAGCTGGAGAGGGAGGGGCTGCAGGGGGCGGAGGGGGCGGGAGACAATGCGCACACTTCCAGGAATATTGGTCGTAGCCACGGAATGAGGATAGGCCGGAACACGGCCTCAGATGCACCCAGCCGCCACAGGCGGTGCATCGTACACAGTTCTTGGGGGCATTTCGGTTACAGATGGGACACGGCCAGATAGGGCCAGGGTTTCGTTCTACATCGCCGGCGCGCAGCAGCAGGAGACCCCAGTATACCGGCTTACCGGGGTCTCCTGCCAAAAACCCGGCTGAAAGGCACCAAGGTGGGTCCAAAGGAGGGGCCTCCGGAATAGGAGTAGGAGTAGGACCACAAGGGGCCAGGTAACGAGAGCCTTTTGTTGCCCTCTTCCCGGGGGAACCAACCAGGGAATCCCAGGGAGGGTTTCTGCCGCACCACCACGGCAAGGCGCTTCTCCAGGTGCAGCAGTGGCACATGAACTAGATTAGTAGATTAGACTAGGAAGAAATTATAGAAGTCAGAATAAACAAACTGGAATGTACTCCCTGCCGGAGTCGTTTTATCACTATGCTAAGGTCTCATCTAAGCTAACTTTTCACAGAAAAGGATCGTTAGTTTGCCAATTTCGTTATTTTCAATTGCAATGGATAGACGTGTTGTAAAAGTGATTGTTTTAGTATAAAATAATGAGGTGATTAAGCTAATTATTGCTGCGAACTAACACAGAATTAACAAGGAAATTTTAAAAATTTTATGCGAAACCTATCATGTTGCATAATATTATTCGAAAGCTGTTGACGTAGTGGATTCAGTGGTAAAGGAACTAAGCCGATCAATTCGAATAGCTATTTTAGCTATTACGGAAAAATTACTTTTTTCCGCTAAACCATCGGCCAGCTTAACTAATTGAATTAATTTGTACACCATTAAGTTCGCCTCATCAAGAGCTTTCGAATGATATACAACACGACGGGTTTTTCTTAAAATATGGCAACTTTCCATGTTAATTTCTTATGTTAAGTAACAGCTAGAATTAGCATAATTTATTTTTCTGTGAAAGGATCGCTTAAAAAGCTACAAAACTTCCTATAGCTTCCACAAAAATCTCTAAGAGTGAAGGATAGCGTCAGGGAATATAGAAATTGATCTTAACATATAGCATACATTCCATGCGTCTTGATAGATAAGATATGAGTTCCGATTACTACTTTGTTTCGACAATAAGAAGCTATAAGATGAAATCTGATAGTTTGCCAAAAACTAAAATTAAATAATAGCTACCAGCACCTTTATTTACTACATTAGCATTGGAAAAATTAATACTTTCCACATGAAATCGAAATGGGGGCCGGTTTGGGGCCGTGACCGACACCGGCCCCCGGGGCCGTGTTGGGCCCGGCCCCCTGATTTGGGGGGCCGGGCCGTGGGCCGGCCCCCGAAAATAAAATGGTGGCTGGGCCGTTTGGGGGGCCCCACCACCGGCCCCACGCACAACCCTAGATAGTGTGATCAGTTAATTGAGTATATAATTAGTTTAAATATTGTGTTGCAGAAGTTCACACAGTGTTTGTTGAGCGACAGCTTATGTGTAGCGTTACACACCTCGTTGCACACCGTTAAAAATTATTTAATTCTCACGGTTTTGAGCAAAACATTGGGTTAGCGAATCATAATTTAATTAATACACATAAAATGAAGGAAAGCGTAATCATTTTCAACGTAGTTACTTTAACGTGTTAAACTTCGTTGGCCGGGCGCCCGGACGGTGATTGTCTGTATAGCAATTTCATTGCTATTTGTACTTACAATTATCAATACTTAAGCCTTTCTGATGGTACTGTTAGGCTTCGAAACCGCTAAGAATTTGTTTATTTATTTATTTTATAGTAATTAAATTTTATTTATTTTTTTGGAATAGGTGCTTTTGGCGGTACCATTTCTCTTGGTCAACCCTTCTGGTTATCTTGCCAGGGCATTCAATTTCGGTCGTCAGTTTTTCTTCAAGTGGACTGTGAACTGGCGATTCTTGGGAGAGTCGCTGTTTTTGGACCGCCGATTCCAGATTGGACTATTGATGGCGCATCTGCTGCTTTTGGCTGTCGTCGCCGGTCTTCTTTGGTTTAGGTTGGCGCTAGCTGCAGTTAATTGTATTGTAAACCAATAGCCAGCTATCTGCACAATAACCACCGTTTTTTATCCAGAAAGAGGGGGGTCGAAACTACATTTTTACTACACTAAGCTAGTCGTCTACACTAGTCTCTAGTAGCTAGTCGAAGCTAAGCTAAGTTTAGCTCGAACTAAACAATAGGGAAGCATTGGAATAATTGTTTGTACAGGGATTAAGACAAAAGTAACTGTGATCGAGTTGCCAAGCTGGTGAAAATGTAGCACCTGTAGTAATGGCCAAAACTGTTACTGAATTTAAAGAAGGTTTAAGAGAAAATAAAGTGTTGTTGACGACTTTTCTTCGCGTATACAAATGAATTATGTTATTGTTTGTATTTGCGTCATTTTACGTATTATGTAATTCAATAATCAATATAAACTGTATAATCGTTGTACGTTCCGTCTTGTTAATTTCTGGAGTAAATCTTTCTTTCTTTCTTTACCTTACTTGTCACTGGAAGCTTCAGTAGAATTATAAATTTATGGCGGTTGAACAAGATTTTATTATTGCTGTTATATTGGTTTATTATAGAGAGAATGGAGGCTTATTCACAAATCTGAAAGCTTTAGCAGTTCGTGGTCACCAGACTTTATCAGTTAATGGTGAGTATTCAGTTTAGTTCTGCTACTAGTCGTTGACTTACATTTATACCTAGTTCTTTATCCAAATAGATTCTGGGCACGGTGATTCCCAGAGGACGGCGTAGAATTATGGTACTTCTTTCATAAAACTCCAGGAAAAAGTTTGGTCGTGCAGAAGGTTTGGTCATTGTTGGATCTGTTTTGCATGTCCGTTATGTTCTGTTTATGATTAAATAAGAGTTTGTGTGCTGTCCCTCTGTTGCCTCACTAAAGCCAATTTCACACGATGGGGATTTTTGTGGGGATCCCCATGAAAATCTCCATGGGGACGGATTGCTCGCCGAGCAATTTTCTGTGGGGATTCCCATGGAACAACCAATCAGAGAGCAGCAAAATCAGCTGACTTTATTGCCAATATAATTTTAAGTGTATTCAACTGAAACTAGAATAGTGTGTGTTAGATAACAAAGAAAAGGAATGCTGTATTAATTAATTTCACCCACTTTTATGAGTTGTTGAAAACTTGAATGAAGTTTTTTTTTCCTGTACTGCCACACCCCCGTTGCTTTCGCGAGGAGGGGTAACGCCAGACCAAAATTTTGCTTGGGTCCACGGTCTGGCGTTGAATAATTGCATAAGCAATTACCCGAGGCGAAGGCAAGGCTACTGCCGGAGCAGAAATGATCACGATGCGTTAACTGCATCATGACTACCCGTCAGCTCCATCCAAGGGGTTCCCCCCCTGCACGGCCAACTCCTTGAAGAGCTCGGATAAAACTGATACAATTACGGGGGGATTTCTGATACTGTCGTACCAGACCTATGTATAAGTAATTTGATTGTTACCAGCTGGCAACAGACAAGTTTGAGACTTGGTAATGCTCGTAAAAACCTGGATGAATCCTTCGGATTCCAAATTACGTGTTTGCGGCCGGCAAATGCAGAGGTTACCTTCTCGCCTCCGGGCGGCCTAGGTGTATGCGTAATCGTATGGGTTTTAAAGTTAGTAGAATTGCTTTGAATTTAGAATACAGAAATAAGCACAGGGGGACCTTTTTCACCCCCCATACCTATTTCTGTTTCTAACCAAGTACTGATTCTAAGTTTAACTTATCCGTACACATAAACAAACTTAGCTGAGGTTGCTGAGTTTCCCAAGGTCGGCTCAGGAGACTACTTTCCCCAGTGTGCGAATTTCCATCAAGCTTGAATTTGGGCCAGAAGTAGCTCCTGGAGTTAAAATTGGCAGTGGACTAGGTTAATCATGGCATATATATCAACATTTGAATAGGAAGGATTTCCACGGAGGATATCTCTGTTATAGCAATACCAAATTAACCAATGTCTTTGATCGAAACAGAGTGGTTTTATAGTCTACAAAGTAATCACACACAGCGACTCACAATTTAATTATTTGCGATACTATGCGATTCGCTTGGTTAATTAATTCGATGAGGCTAAGACTTCTACTGAGATGTACTGAAGTACTTATGCAATAATTAACGATATTCCAGATTGAGAATATATATTTTCTGGGTAATGTGAAAAAAACCCTAAATTTGGGTAATATATTAAGTTGCGTTAATGGCCGTCTCCGGAGTGGTGTTTTCCTATCCGTTTAAATTCCATTTAAAATAGAAGTAATTCAAAATATTTTTAAACGATGAATAATTTTAAGACTTAGCTCCGGGCGATGATCCCAATAACCCCTGACCGTCCAATGAGAAAAGTTTGTTCTAAGTTAATTCCACATAATACCATATTAACATTGTGCCTGCCATTATACTTGTGATGTCTTTAGATCAGTCTCTAAGTCAAAGCAAATTCAAGTGAAAAGATTGCAAATAAGATCAAGTGATACCCACACAGTGCCATAAGATCAGAGTCAAGATTACCTCAAAATTTTAATGGCCTCTATTTTAAATTTAGAAAGCTTTCGATTGAAATTTTAAAAGAAATTAGAAATGAGGACCAAGACCATGAGTCAAGAAAAATAGAATTAATAAATAATTCCAAATAAACCTAAACTTATCTTTTTTAACGCGGCTACTCGGTGATCGTGCAGGATCAGATTCCTTGAATGAAGTTGAAGTTGTTGAAAACAAATGCACACAATAATTTAATAGTCTTGTTGGAGAATCATTGTCAAGACAGATAAATTGCATGGAAGGACTATGACGAAGGTACGGATTAAATTATTATACGTGAGTGTTTATTTATTTACTATATACAATATAATTGTTCGAATTGTTAAAAACAGTAAATTCTATTTAAATTGCACAGAAGTAATAAAATGTTCTGGAAAGCAACACGTTATCTGTAGCAAAGATCCCCAGGGGATTGTCCCCGTCGTGTGAATAGAATCCCCATGAAAAGACCCCATGGGGATCCCCTGGGGATTTTTGGGAAAACTTTCGAATGTTGTGACCCCGGGGAATTCCCCAGGGGAATCCCCATGAAAATCCCCATCGTGTGAAATCGGCTTAAATTAACTACTGATTTTTTTATTTCACTCTGAATTTCAGGATTGAGTGTCTGTAGTTCAAAATATTTTTATAATCTTCTGTCGGTAGGTCATTCCTAACTTTTGGCTACTCTTTGATTGTCATTAGTGTACTACTGTACTGTACGGGTTTTCAAGACCCTGGAATTGAGGTTATAGGGAAGTGGGTGGAGGGAGTCTCTCAATTCTTGACGGAAACCACGCTGGGAAATTTTTGAAAATTTTAACCAATATATACCCTTAAATATTTTGACAACTACTGAGCTCTTTTTAGTGGGTGGATAGCGCAGACGCCAGGAAAAGAGTATACAAAGGCTCTTCATTAAGTCTATTGTAGCAAAATTGCTTAATAGTTGTTTATTTCAGACAAATTGTTAGCTTTGTGGTCTTGCAATTTTATTGGCATCTGGTTTTCTCGCACTCTTCATTACCAGTTTTACGTATGGTACTATTATTCATTGCCATTTGTCTTGTGGTCAACGACATATTCTACTATATTCAGGTAAGGTGGGTCAAATTTGTCATCTCCATAAAACATAGAAATTTTTAATTTACTCGTTCTGTTATTATGAAATAAGATGGGCTGGGACATTGATTTAACGAAGGGGTTACATTGAATAAAGAAGTGCTTACTCAACTGGGTACGGGCATTTCTCTCGAAATTAAGGGGGGGGGGTCCACTTTTGGGGTCATTTTTGCACATATTCACATAGTCACATATTTTATTGTCCAAATGGTATATATATTTTAACGAGTTTTTAAAATTGCAGTCGCAACTCTTACGGTTGTCGAGTAATTTCACTTCAAAGTTGAGATTTCATGTGTTAAACATAGGAAGTTTAAAAAGTTGTCTTTTTTTCGCGTGCGCCAAAAAAATCTCCCGACAAACGTGGATGAATCTGGACAAATTATACATTAAAATAACGCTAAAATGTTAAACTGTGGTACCCTGGAATTAGAATTTTAATTAAGGTGGTGATTCCTATTGGGCACATATTGTTATTTGCCGGCGTAAGTCAACATGAAATTTGATGAAACTTCCGAAATAAGTTCTTTTAGCGTTCTAACACCCTCCGCGCAATCCCGATTCAAAAACTCGAGATTTCCGGTCAGAGTTGTTTTTCCCAATTTCTGAACGTTTGGCACCTGCTATACAGTTATGACTATGTTCATTCGAAAGAGCTCATTGAGCTTCACATTTTTGCTTTCTAAAGCAAGTTTCTAGCTTTTGTCTACCGTGAGATATAGCCGATTTTCTTGTTTTGGCGTCGAAAACTTGTCATTTTTGCAGAAATCAAATAATCCAACATTTCTTGAACTACGCAAGCCGTAAAATCAAACTAAGGGCGTCGATCTGAAGGTCTCATAGGGACAAATAATCCGGCGCATGATCGTCTTCCAACTGGTATCCTGTAGGCTGCTGTCATAAAAAATGTAGTTTTTGCAAAACCACGACCAAGTTTTTTCAAAGATTGTGGAGCATTCACCATGCAAGGTGGAGAGCTGCTACTGAACAAATGTATTCTGCATAAATATACCCAGGGACGATTTTTTAGTTGAACCGATTGCTGCTTTCTAGCTAAAGTATTCGCTTGACAAATTTGGAAAAAGTAGGCAATATACAGGTTACGCACACATTTCAGCTTATTTCTCTATAACGAAGAGCTATTTCACAATAAATAAAAAATCGTCCCAGCTATTTGATGGCGGTATCGAATGATATAACCGATGTCTCGCGAAAAAATTTACTTGAGTCTGCAAAAATTCTGGAAAATTATACTTCTTCTAAAATGTGTTAAAAATATTTTAGAAGAGCAACATTAGTTTCGTGGCATGCGTTAAAAAGAGAAAATGTCAAGCTACATTTTGATATAAAAATGGCTTCTTAACTCCAAGTTATGAATGAGTAATAATGGTGCAAACTTTATGTGACCAAAGGGAATCACCACCTTAAGCCCTTACAAACTTTTAATTAATTTTTAAAGGATTAAAGAAATGTTGGATTATTTGATTTGTGCAAAAATGACAAGTTTTTGACTCCGAAACAAGAAAATCGGTTATATCTCATGGTAGAGAAAAGCTAGAAAGTTGCTTTAAAAAGCAAAAATGTGAAGCTCAATGAGATCTTTCGAATGACCATAGCCGTAACTGTATAGCTGCTGCCAAATGTTCAGTAATTGGGAAAAACCACTCTGACCGGAAATCTCGAATTTTTGAATCGGGATTGCGCGGAGGGTGTTAGAACGCTAAAAGAACTTATTTCGGAAAGTTTCATCAAATTTCATCTTGATTTACGCCGCCAAATAACTATATATGCCCAAAAGGAATCACCACGTTAAGTGCTTTGAGGTGCTGGTTTCCTTATTTTTCACTCATTCGGCTTTAATCTTTTACGTAAATGGCTAAAACTTACAAAAGAACCTATTTCCGTGCTGTTTAACATTCTGGAACCAGTCCCGTATTTTAGGCCAAGAGATAAGAAAGTTTTGGTTTTTGGCCTTAGTCTCCCAGTAGGTAGTCAGGACACTGGATTGGTTGTTATAGTTGGAAAGACGACACAAAAATGAACTTTCTTGCTTTTACAACTTTTGAGCTATCTCCAGTGGTTAAGTCAGTACAAGCAAAAAACGATATTTGGGGTCAAAAAATGGCCATTTTTGAGGAAATCAGTTTTTTCAAAATTACTGCCACATGTTAAGGATAAAGTTGGCTTATTTATACTGAATCGATACAGCGTCTAAATGCACATTTAATGAATGCCTATTAGCCGAACTTTATTGCTTTGAGCTAGAGATTTGGCCGAAAAACCATTTTGACAAAACTGCGATTACTTTGTTTCGAACATCGATTTCTCAAAAACTACTCAAAGGATTCCGGAGATTTTTGGCAGAATCGAAATTAGTACTTCTGCGGAGGGATGTTTTTCTTGGTTTGAGCTAAAACAACTCCAGTTGCGAGAAAACTGAATACAAAGTTGCGAAATTTCGTGTCGCCGCACATTTGCTGGATTTTCTGGAGTATTGAGGCTTGTTGAGCCAAATCAAACAAAACGTCCCTCGGCCCATATGTCCTCTGTATGATAGCACAAGAAGACGTTTAGGCCGATTCTTCAGTTTTGAGAAATCTATGTTGAAAAATGTTTGGTCTATATTTTTCTGTTAGATGTCACGTCTGAAAATTTCTGCTATGTTCTGTTAATTTTGCCAGTTTCGCAAGCCCATGTGAATCTACAGATAATAAGCTTTAAAACAATGTGCAAAGCTCTTTCCAACTCCCAAAATTGCGAAAGTTAATAGCGTTTCAAAAAATCACCACAAAAGCACTGCACAAAAGGATACCACCATCTTAAAGTGGTGATTCCTTTTGGGCACATATTGTTATGTCACGAGGCCTTGAGGTCCTTCGAAAGTTCTGTTAGTGGAAGCGTAGAAATCTGGTCCGTGTAGGCCTTATGACGGTTAAGGTTGTGGATCGTTGCTCGTCTTAGGCATCAGGGAACACTAGGCTTTTACTATGAAGCAGAGGCAGGTTATAACAAAGACAAGTTCAGAGTTCAGTTCATGGGTACAGACAAAGGCAAGGCAACGAGCAACCAGGAACAGCACACAGCCCACCAGCAACAATGACTCAAAACACAGACTTTTACACTTCAGCTAGCTCCGCCTCTCACGTGTTACCGTATCTCCCTTTTCTAATGACGCCTTGTCGAAAAGTCGAAAGCTCTCTCCATCAAAAAGTATAAAAACTTAGGCGGTCTCTTTCAACTCTTTCTCTGACGAAGCTTTGACTCACACTTTCAGGCTTGTTTCTTAATAGTTCAGGAAACATAAAAACTTGGAAAATTGGAACAAAGGATCCATCAACTGTCACGATTACAATTCAATTCCAAGAACTAGCAAAGTCACGACTATTACCAACCAATAAGAAAACGCCAGCATATCTCTTGCTTTTATGTAGAATACTACTTCAGCCTGCCTGCGAAAGCTACCATAGGACCCATGAGAGAAAGTTAAGTCCTACCTTAAGAAAGTTACGACTTAGAATAATTTAAAGAAGTAAGGTACCTACGCTTTCAAATAGAGTATAATGAAACTGTTTATTTTAATAATTTTGTTACTTAAGAATATTAATTTTGATAATGAAACAGTAAAATGTTTAGCTATGTTTTACGTACGAATTTTACACCTGTGACAGTTATTTGGCGACGTAAACCAAGATGAAATTTAATGAAACTTTCCGAAATAAGTTCTTTTAGCGTTCTAACACCCTCCGCGCAATCCCGATTCAAAAACTCGAGATTTCCGGTCAGAGTGGTTTTTCCCAATTTCTGACCGTTTGGCACCTGCTATACAGTTATGACTATGTTCATTCGAAAGAGCTCATCGAGCTTCACATTTTTGCTTTTTAAAGCAAGTTTCTAGCTTTTGTCTACCGTGAGATATAGCCGATTTTCTTGTTTTGGCGTCGAAAAGTTGTCATTTTTGCAGAAATCAAATAATCCAACATTTCTTGAACTACGCAAGCCGTTAGGCCAAACTAAGGGCGTCGATCTGAAGGTCTCACAGGGTCAAATTATCCGACGCATTATCGTCTTCCTTTCCTACTGCTATCCTGTAGGCTGCTATCGTAAAAAATGTAAAAACACGACCAATTTTTTCCAAAGATTGTGGAGCATTCAACATGCAAGCTGGAGGGCTGCTACTGAACAAATGTGGTTTTTTCGATTTTTTTTCGATTTTAACAAATTTGATTTTTTGGTTGCTCCGATTGCTGCTTTCTAGCTAAAGTAATCGCTTGACAAATTTGGAAAAAGTAGGCAAAATACAGGTTACACACACATTTCAGCTTATTTCTCTATAACGAAGAGCGACTTCACAATAAATAAAAAATGGTCCCCAGCTATTTGATGGAGGTACCGAATGATATAACCGATGTCTCGCGAAAAAACTTACTTGAGTCTGCAAAAATTCTGGAAAATTATACTTCTTCTAAAATGTGTTAAAAACATTTTAGAAAAGCAACATTAGTTTCGTGGCATGCATTAAAAAGAGAAAATGTCAAGCTACATTTTGATATAAAATGGCTTCTTAATGAATTAGTAATAATGGTGCTAACTTTGTGACCAAAGGGAATCACCACCTTAAGCCAAAACGTTTGCGCCAATTCTGCATTCGTGCTTTCTCATTTTTGTAAAAATTTAAATACAGAAAGGTAGTTGAGGTTCACGGCTTCCTTGATTTTGATTTTGATTTGATATTTGATAACTCCATTATAATGTGACGATAAAAAAATCATGTCCTGCTTACACTTTGTGAATTAATTTATGTCTTCGTTCTTTTAGGTTGCTTTTATGGGGCTGCATTGAAATGGCCTGGAATACTTATCCATCTACCGACTTCAGCAGCGGCTTACTATTTGTGGTCCATTCTGTCATATTCGTCGGCCTTTTTATGAAACGAAAAGAAAACGCGTGTACAGTGACACAAAAGTTTGAGTGATTAGCGTATAAATACATTTGGTAAATTGTTACTGTTAATTAAAGAAAACTATTGTTTTAACAGTAGTAGTAGTAGCAGTAGATGTGCGGGGGTGTCTTCATTGCCGAGAATTGCATTGCCGAGAATTGCATTGCCGAGAATGCGCGTTGCCGAGAATTGCATTGCCGAGAATGCACGTTGCCGAGAATTGCATTGCCGAGAACGGCTAATACTCATTTCTTGCATTACCGAGAAAGCCAAAGAATCATAAATTGCATTGCCGAGATTTGCATTGCTGAGAAAGTGTCTTTTATGAAACCTGCTTTGTTTATGCTGCACATGTGTCACACTCATTAAGGCTAGACGGCAATTTTGATGGATTATCACTGCAAGTTTTAAGGCCAAAATTTGCCGATATTTCATTTCAAATTTATTTGCTGTTGGTGTTGCTATTTGGATATATTTAATTTAATTTAACATCTATTTAAATATTCAGTTACATTAAGTTGTATTCGTAGTACATAATATGTCCGTTTACAAAGTGCCGCTTTGAAAATTCTACAAAATATTAATTGCAACGTATATATCCGTTTTTGTATGTAAAATTTTCAGACATTTTCAGGCAGTTACATTTTCAGAAGACACTTACTGCCGTTAATTTGTAAAAGTAGAAAACACAAAAGAATCTAAAATAATTGCTACAAAGCTTGGACACTTAATGTCTAGGCCTTGCTAAACTTCTAGTAAGCATACACAATTCGAAATATTCTGCCTTCATTGATGTGGTCGCACAAAAAGCACAAAAGTGCAAATGCCTCGCCACGGAAGAGCATTCGCTACAAAGCAGACCCAAACCGAACTCAAGAAAACAAGATAAACGTTTGCCATTTTATGCGTTGTCAACAACCTGCGCCAGGATCCCTGCAGTTGCAAGGCATCTTCGGAGAGTTCTTGTAATCATTACCCTAAAGCCCGGTTCATACCTATTTTCCGTTTGTTTGTTTGTCCGAATTTCCGTTTCTCCGTTTTGCAGTACACACATATCAGTTCATACCTAGCTGTCCGTTTGTCCGTTTCCGTTTGTCTGGTTTGCTTTTATGAATTGATTCATACTTCTTGCTAACGGACAAACGGAAAAGTAGAGCAGTGTTGAAGTCTAAACGGACAACCCTTACGGACAAACAGACAAACGGACAAACGGAAAAGTATGAAACAAAAGCTCAAACGGACAAACGGAAAAACGGAAAGGTATGAACCAGTATGTGAGCAGACAAACGGACAAACGGACAACCAGAAGCGGACAGAGGTATGAACCGGGCTTTATTTGAGAATTGAATAAACCGTTGTAGTTGACTGTCTCTGGAAACGAATTCTAAATAAAGACGAATTGTTGAGTTGTTGAAATGCTTTCCACCCGGAAAGCTGAAGCTGTTGGCATAGCCAGTGTTGATGTCAGTGGTATATGAACGTTAGTTTGTTCGATAACTTTATGCGGGGGGGGGTTCGAGCCATAGGTATAAATGTACCTAAATTTGTAGCGAAACATTAGCATTTTAAGGTACATAAATACGCAAAAAAACGCTGTTTTTAAGCTTAAAATGAACGTATAAGTCCATGAATTAGCTAAAAATCCAGAGACTTTTTGAAAATTTGACCTCAAAAACTTAATTTTTTGACACTTTCGGCGTTCCCCAAAAAATTGGATGGGAGCTTAACGAAACTTGGGAAGGGGGCTGAAAGTTGGGGGAGCTCCGAAAAGTGGGTGGGGGCCTCCCGTCCTCCATTCCACTAAAAATGCCAGCCATGTTAACCTATGGTCTTAGGAGCAGCCTAGTAGGCTCTATCTAAAAGAATTCTCCTAAATGTATTCTGAAATCCACCTAACTTTGGAGGAAAGCTAGGAGCGGTGGTACTCGCTCCTTGGCTAGAAGAATGTTTTGAAACGACATTCTCTTAACTATTGACTATGTTCGACTTAGGAGCGCTCCGAAGTTTAGCTTCCTTCCTTAAAACGTTCCCCTGATTGCTGTGCAAAGAAAAGCCGATGCCACATAGGTAAATGCATGCGCTCAAAGCTTCTAGGTTTGAGCAAAAGAATAGGGTTAAGCGACATCTCCAACTGCGTTAACGTGTAGCTCTTTAAGCCTTTATAAGAGATCCAGAACCCAGGTCCCAATTATCTTGTTCTTTGTTGAAAGTCTTCTGTTCTTTGTTGTAGTCATTGAATGATGTAGTGGTATAGAACTAAGACAATAGATTAAAACTACAAAATTCATTTTTGATCTTAATTGATTGAGATCTCTGGGCAAAAACTTAGCCAATGTCGCAGGAACGGTGTTGGGAATCAACCACAGTCAGGCCTCGCGCAAGACTACAACATAGCTGCTGGCCTGGTGCAGTTGGAAACTCAAACGGACCTACCCGGTAAACCCCTCCATGAAAATTACTTACTTACCCCTCCCTGGGTACTTGCCTCTGCCTGTGAAAACGCAAGGACAGAGACCGTTCACTGCTCAGACCAAGCTGGTTAAGTCAACGTGTTGTCTAACGTATATGTAAGCAGTGTGAACGTGCAACATTTCTAAATCAGGTTGTGTCGGTTGCATAGTGCTGCTGGCTTAAACTGTTGGCTGATATTTCTGCAGCTGATTTCAACTTTGATGATTCCTAGGTTGGTGATTAAATCTCAAGAAAACTGGTTAAGTTTTGATATTATTTTAGGATAATTACCAGACATGTATTAGTATAGACAGACATGTATTATTGTATAATTACCAGACAAACAAAGTATTCCTACAAAAAATTGGAATACCTATGGGTACAAACGCAGCACCATATATCGCTAACCTTTTGCTTACGGCTTACGAATTCATTTTTATTAAAAATCAAATAAGTTTAGGAAATAGTGATATATGCAAATGCTTAAGCATCATATTCCGGTACATTGATGATATAACAGTAGTCAATGATAAAGGTATGTTTGATCTTTTAAGTTGTATAATATACCCCGCTTGCCTAACTCTAAAGAAGGTGAACTCTTCCAGTACAATCGCGGACGTACTAGACTTACACATAACGGTAACCGGGAATCGAACATTTCAGTACAAGGTATATGATAAAAGAGATGACTTTAACTTCAAAGTCATTGCAATGCCAGATATACGTGGAAACATTAGCAGCCGATGCGGATATAATGTGTTCACTAACGAGTTAAATCGTTATGTAAACTTATCGACTGAGTTTGCAGACGTACGAAACAGGATTCAAAAACTAATCAACGAATTAGTAAATAAAGGATACACCAAACGATGTATTCTGAACGCAGTTCGTAAATTAGGGAATAGTGATGTATTTTATACTAAATTTAATTTCAGGTGGAATAGGAGTCTCAGGAAAGATCTGTTTTTGTAGGATAAACATGGAACTCAGCCCACCACCGTGCCCCTTGCAGTTCCGGAGCTGTGAGCGGTGGTTAAGAAGGAGGACGCAAGGGGCAAAGGAAATGATTTAACATTAGGCATATCGAGACTATCGAGCACCTCCTTCGGGGCTGAGGGGCACTCTTAGGGCCTTTTCGTAAAAAGCTTAAACGGCTTAGCTTAAACGGCTTAGCTTAAAAGGCTTAAACGGCTTAAAAAATCCTTTTCATAAATAGTTGGCTTAAATGGCTTAAACGGCTTAAACGGCTTAGGCGGCTTAAACGGCTTAGCTTAAACTGCTTAATTTAAGCCGTTAAAGCCGGTTAAGCCGATTATTTATGAAAAGGATTTTTAAGCCATTTAAGCTAAGCCGTTTAATCTATGCCCTTTTAAGCCGTTTCAGCCTATTATTTATGAAAGCATTTTCACTATTAATAAAAGCGAATGCGGGCTTTCATTCTGCATGATTGTAGCTAATCTTCACTATTTATCTCCCAAGTTAAATTTGTCTTTATGACTATAGCAGACACAATAAATTACTGTTGCATTCTGATAACTTTAATGTGTATAATCACATATGATTATTTAAGTAACCCTGTTTTAAGGTGAGGTCATGTTCGCGGTCGCGGTCGGTCAGTCTGCCATCATGATTCGCTAATGGTATTCGTTAAAGGGGGTTGGTTTGGGTCAAAATCGATAATTACGGATTTCGCACATTTTCGCAAACAGTAGAGGTGCATATGTTCTCAAAAACAAGATAATACATTAGAGTTCGAAATCAAACTGTGGCAGAGATATTCAGCCATAAAGTTGGAAAACTAGAAAATCACTGTGATTTGCCCTCCAAGGTCATGTTGAGACAGAACGGCAGCGAAATTTGGGTCAACTAATATGGCAAATTAATTCTGTGGGTTGGCTAATATTTTGATGCCAAAACGACTCCGGAATATCCATCCATTCGTTCACAGTACAGCTAACTGGCCCTCAAACTTTAACTTGCTCGAACTTTCAGATACTACATTTCAGGCACATACTTCTATTAGAAAAGTTGTTCAGCGCTTCATTAGATATCGAGTGATGCCAATTTGACTGTTTTTGGAAAATTCAAAAATTGATAAATTTGAAACATATGAGATCAAAGGAACCAATAGGACAAAAAGTTCAACCTTGAAGCATTTGTCATTACCACAATATTTGGCAGATATTGAAAGACTTGTGTGCCATATTTGGTGGCTTTCGAATGGATAGAGTAAGAAATTATTAAAAAAACGTGAAATTGTGGAAAATTACGATTACGATTACGATAATTCGCACATTCTCTGGCAAGTTTTTTGAGGGAACTACAAGTGGTAAAAATTTGCGACTACTGTCTTACAAATTCTGTATATGCGCAGAGTGCTACTATCTAAAAGCGATTTCTGTAGCTTTTGTCAGTCGTGCAGGAGAGACCGAAATAGTTTGCTGGCCCTGCTTTTCATGGTACAAAAAGCACCAATTTTCCAAAATTTTGAAAAACCGCTAAAAAGCCTCTACTCAACAGAATTGTACCAGAAGGGTTACTTGCACTCTATGGTATGTCCTAAACGTGTGTGCAATGTTGTCTCGCTGTATCTTGTATACAGCAAAAAATTTTCTGCCACAAACTTTTTAACTTAACTTTTTCATTTTCCTATATTTAAAACATGTCAAGGTCACCTTTGAAGGGCTCTACAGAACGATAGAAGTAATATTACGCAAAACGCTCTTATCTTGTTTTGCGGACTCGTTGGGACTGGAAGTATAAAAAATGCAAAAATGAGCAAAATCGGAGAAGGTCGAAAAATCGGCCAAAAAGCAACCCACTCCTAATTGCTGTTTAAGCCGAATCCAGACCTGCTTCACACACTTCATTCATTCGACAGGGCTTGCGTTGTTCCACGTGCCGATCTTAGTATTGGCCAAAGGTTATAGTCGGCAACACAAAATAATTTCATTCACCGCAGAAATATAGTATCAGTTTAATTTTCAAGTTTCTGTTTCACTTCATAGACGACGATTATCAATTTGGGGCTACTTTTTACATATTTAACTACAGTTAAAATTGTAGGACCATTGCCACTGGATTCTTCTCATTGTGAGCTTCAATTTGATATAAATAGTATTGATGTACTCAGAATATTAAGAAAGTTACGTGCGTTTAAATTTGACTACTACCACGATTTAAGCCGTTTAAGCGCGTGATTTTACGCGGCTTAAAAAACAGTCAATTTGCACTGCATTTTAAGTCACCGGATTAAACGGCTTAAACTATAACTATTTACGAAAAGGAGGTCGGCTTAAACGGCTTAATTTTAAGCCGTTACATTTTTAAGCCGATGTGCTTTTTATGAAAAGGATTCGGCTTAAAATTTAAGCCGATGGTTTTTTATGAAAAAGTCGGCTTAAACGGCTTAAATTTAAGCCGTTTAAGCCATTTAAGCCGTTTAAGCCGTTTAAGCCGAGGTACCTTTTCGTAAATAAATGCAAGTTTAAGCTAAGCCGTTTAAGCTCTTTTTGCGAAATGGCCCTTAGTGGAATTAGTAGGGACTACTTTGAGCCAGAGTGCCTCCAGATGATAATTTGATGGAGATGACAACTCCATCTCAGGGTTAACGTGATATTTAATTAAACCATATCTTAATCAGTACCACTTAAAACACCATATCACAAATGTTTAATTATATTTACATTTTAGAAATACAGATTACTATGTTCTGGTTGCGGAAATGGTTTCTCATTTTGGTACTACTGCTGTTTCGATATGTTGGAGGAAGTGATCCTCATGGAGGTAACATTGATTTTAGAATGTGCAGTAGGGGAAATTCTGGGGATGGGGTGAGCCAAACCGGATTTTTCCGGTTTTTTGCCCAAAAAACCGGGAAAATCCGGATTCTGGGGGGGGACCTATCTGGGGGGGGGGTGAGGGGGTGAAACCCCCCCCCCAAGCACATGTATGATAATTACCCTGGTGGTAACCAAATATTAGCTGGATGATGCTTGCTGTCGGGAACTTGGAAAGGCTGTCTCCCTGCTGTCTCATTTGACCAGCCTTGTGATTCGTTCTTGCGGTTTATCCAGTGTCAGTTTCGGCGTCTCTCTTTATCTAGCTGTATCCAATTTTTTCTTCATTTGAATCAAATTTTAAATTTTAATATGCTATAGTTTCTTATTTTTAGATATTTTTAGATAAGGTAGCTGGGCTTATTCTAGTAATTTTGTCTTGGGGGGCTCCTTGGCCCCCCCAAAAGTCCGAGGGGCAAGGAAGGGGGGCGAAAATTTTTTGAAAAATATGCTAAAAATACCGCTATTTTTCTGGCATGCACCGTAGAAGTTGATTTTTATCGCAAAAAGTAGCAGATTTAGTGTTGAAAAGGGCAAAAGTTGAGCAAAAATCTCCGGCGAAGCCGGAAAACTGCCAATGGCCAATTGCCAACAGCCAATGGCCAACGGCCAACGGCCAACTGGTTGGCCGTTGGCTGTTTATTGGCCGTAAGCTATTGGCCGTTCTTTAGCTATTTGTCAACGTTGGCGAGCTGAAATTTACTATTTTTATTCGTCTACCGTGCTTAATTAGGCGTCAACTTAATTAAACTTTATTTCCATAGTACAATTTACTATTTACAATATTTGTATTTTGTATGTCTTTTGTATGTCTAAGATACATTCTGTATTTTGTAACATATAAGAGGATTACAACTGGCAGGCTCTATTGGCTGCAGCTGCATGTACATGTTCTGCACACAAACTGCTGACCCTACCCTTCCCTCCTCCCTCCCAGAAACGTACGTTCACTTCAAACAAATTCGCCCGCTATCCTTGCATTCTAAAGTTCGAAGAAGACATTTTAAACTAATAGAGATGTGTTTTGTACTTTAACAGCAAGAGAGCGTACAGAAGCAGGCACTGGGTAGCGGCAGTGGGTACTGATGGCGGGCTGTACACATGTTTTGCTGAATTAGCCGTTAGCGTGCAGAAGAGAACACACCTGCAGCTGATAAACAGAGAGCCTGTCAGGTGCCACACTCATTATGTACTCTTGGTATTAATTAATCTAGTATCTACCGCCCTTGATTTTATGCTTTTCACAGTTCAGTTGGTGCCTAATAATATCTGACTCTCCATAGCCAATCAACTATTGTTCAGAAAAGGCTAGTATGGTCATTTTGCAAAGGATTCCTCTCTCAAAAACGATTAATTTTGTGTTAATTATGGACTTACACAAATTTTCGCTGCTAAATGTTGAAACTGTGAACACATATATATTAAATACTCTTACGCTGCCACTGCTGTGTACAAATCATGCCAGGTATGTTCGCTGCGTGAACTCGCCCCCCCGGAAAGTAGGTGGGCCTGGGTGTCCCACTGTTCTAAATACATGCTTTCATATAGATGCATGCTCGTTCATTCGCTAATTAGCCTGAGGTTTACGGTAGATGAATTTAGTATAGTTATTTGTACTAAACTAGGACCAGCCTGATTGGTCGGCCCTTCCTAAGATGGTCAATATTAGCACATTATTTTGGTTGGCTCAATAGGCGCTGCCCAGCCGGCTGGCCGGTAAAGTCCAGTAAACCGGTCGGCCGGTTTCTCGGGGTTGGCTGGTGTCTCGGCCAGTGAGTAACACTAAGTAATTTTTATCTAACCCTTGCGATTCTTCTTTGGTCTACCGGTACAACTGTGGTAGAAAGGTGTCAGGAATCAGGCTCAGGAGTCTGCATTGTTTTGTTCCCTATTAACAAGAGTGCATAATTGCACTATTATTAAGAAGAATTCTTCTAATATAGAGAAGAATATCATGGACTCTTGCTATTAAGGTGTACTAAGATATTTCGATTAAATTCCTAGTTGAGATTCCTATATGTTCTGAATTTGAATGTATATGAATTCAACATTCCCCTACTCCTGTCCCTATAACAAAGATCTGATCAGATCCATTACGGTGGAAGCGTTACCTCACTATAGCTGTGTGAGATGTGTACCCTGTTAAGGGGGGGGGCTACTAAAATGGACTTGCCCCGACTTTGTCCGATTGGCCTACTTTTTGGCGAGGATATAGAGCATGGGTGTGGTCAAAAAAATATCGGGTACTGAGATCTTAGTTGCCTTCCAGCCATGTGCAGCCGCCGCGTTTATGTGCCCGACCCCCTATTTTTCGCAACTACCAACATAATTAATTAAAAATTTCTTCTGACTGCTAGGCCCAAGCTTCAAAGCTGTCATTCGCCAATATGATTTGGCACATATGTCCCTACCTGCAGAAAAATACTAGATGTCTGTATCTTATCTGCATCTAAGGGAATTACTCTTCAAAGTTGAAGTTTCGGCAAAAATTTAAAAATTTTTGGCTAACGAAAGGAAAATTTTATTACTGGTGCGAGCTATAAAGCTGTAATTTGGCATAGAAGGAGGCCCTATAGGAGTACTCATTTGTGCCAAATGGCAAGAGATTCTGCCGCGTGAAAAATTTTTTATGTCAACTTTAATCTTAAAAAATTGCCGAAACCGCCATTTTCAGTCTGTCGAATCCTGTGTAGAGGCTTTCTGCAGCCATAGAAGTCGCAAATTTTCACTAATCGAGCTGAAATCTTTTGTGGGGGTGTTTTCGACCTCGCTGAGTTCAAAAATCTCAAAAAATTTTAATTTGAAAAAATTTGATTTTTTCGATTTCTGCGCTACCATTCCCCAAAAAAGGCGTTTTAGGAAATTTTTGAAGATTAAAGTTGACATAAAAATTCTTTTACGCGGCAGAATTTCTTGCCATTTGGCACAAATGAGTACTCCTATAGGGCCTCCTTCTATGCCAAATTACAGCTTTATAGCTCGCACCAGTAATAAAATTTTTCTTTCGTTAGCCTAAAATTTTTAAATTTTTGCCGAAACTTCAACTTTGAAGAGTAATTCCCTTAGATGCAGATAAGATACAGACATCTAGTATTTTTCTGCAGGTAGGGACATATGTGCCAAATCATATTGGCGAATGACAGCTTTGAAGCTTGGGCCTAGCAGTCAGTAGAAATTTTTAATTAATTATGTTGGTAGTTGCGAAAAATGGGGGGTCGGGCACATAAACGCGACGGCTGCACATGGCTGGAAGGCAACTAAGATCTCAGTACCCGATATTTTTTTGACCACACCCATGCTCTATATCCTCGCCAAAAAGTAGGCCAATCGGACAAAGTCGGGGCAAACCTTTAGTAGCCCCCCCTTAAGTCATTCAATTGATTTTTACAAAAGCTAACAAACAAAATCTCATATAATGTAATACAAATCACAGATTTTGTACACAGTTTAAATTAAATGTTCTAACATCTAGTTGTATAGTTCGTTGTGTGATTATTGACAGTGCCGTAACTTCACCAATATCTTGGCGAATTGGCACGGTCATTATCATATGAAGGCACTCTGGGAAGTGGTCGTGGTAATTTTTTCTGAAGCACCGCGATAGCTTCAAAGTAATTTTTCAGGTCAGGAACTTGGTAGGTGAATAGCCATTGTTCAATCTTCTCTCGTTGAAGCGTCGGAATACCTCCCTAAATGCAAAGAGTCATGGATTTCTCACTAGCTAAGATGAAACAAGACCTATTTCACTAAAGTCAAAGGCGTAGAATTATGTCTTCGGCTTTGACAATGCCAATTTAGACAACTTTTAGGATTTTTCTTGTCTTCAACGAGCTCAATTTCTACTCCTTAAGGTGCTGGTTCGGGTTCGTGTATTTTTGGGCTTTAAAAGCGCAATTGTCGTTGAAATTTATTCTAATTTGCTACAATTACATTATTTACCCTACAAAACAAGTTAGAAAAGTCGCGGCTTGAAAATTTGAGTTTTGAGAAATTAGCTTTATTACGCCATAACTTGCACTGTGACTTCCCTACATGGATGAACTTATAGTCATTCGAATCCTCTCACCAAGACCTACAACTTTGCTCTTGAGAGTTTTCTTCGATTCCTTAATGTTTAAGAGATAACAGCGAAAATTTATTTTCGAGGTCCAAAATCGGCCATTTTTCGAAAAATCAAATATTGCAAGATTTCGACAGCTTCAACAGCGCTGGTCCGTCTGTCAAGTATTGTCCATATTTGTGATCCTAAAAGACATCTTACGCCCAAAGGAGAGCTCTCTGCGGTATCTCTGCCAACGCACAGCAGCGAAAATGTGAAATTTTGAAAATCGCAACTAGATTGTTTTGAACACGGATTTCTCTCAACTCATGCAATCAATTAAAAACGGCTTTACACACGTACTTTTGAGACAATTGCCGAGGGCTTGCATTTTGACTTTCAGTTCGAGAAAATAACCGTCCAAACTTGAAAATTTTGACGAAGATCGGACAAAATTTAAGTTTTTCTCAAAATCTTGAGCTTTTTACTCGTTAAACAATTTCAGAAAAAATAGCCCTCGGGAAGACGTTTCTTTTGAAGCCTGAACTGGTCGCTTTTCGTTAGCTTTCCCACACTTCGAGAAATCCATGTTCAAAAATTGTTTTCAAGTTATTGCAAGTGGTTGCTCAAATATCATGTTGTTCAAGCCGAAGAGTTGAAATGAGACAGCTATACTGTACCTAGTTGTAACAAGCATATTCTAAGCTTTAAAATGATATAACAATTATTGTTGAACTCCAAAAATTGAGCAAATTACAGTCTTTCAAAATTTGCTGCAAATACCCGAACCAGCACCTTAAGGAATCGAGCTTTATACGAAAAGTTGTAGATTGCGCAATTTTGCCCTGTTATACTTCTGCAAAGCGGTATCCTTCTAGTCGCTGTAAATTTCAATTTCATTATGTTATGCCGAATAAAAATTGCCGGTTATTCATAATCGGCAACGTTTTTGCCGATTATTCATAATCTGCAACACGTTTTGCCGATTATTCATAATTTTGACGATTATGAATAACCGGCAATTTTACATATTCGGCATAACATATATATTAAAACATTTCTACAATACCTATACGTTGGTAGCATTCGGAAGCTCCTAATGTACAGAACAGTTCTCTGAGTTCTCATAACAGATCTAATAACCAAATATTCACGGAATACACGAAAACCGGTTATATACAGCTAAAAATTTTCCATTATGGATTTCATTTTGGTGTGGCTTTAATACAAAAGTTGTACTGTTCGGCAGGACCTTTCGAACGATACCATCTTATTTGACAAAAAATTTTAAAATTCAGAAATGTGAGTGTCTTACTCTTCTTTTCCAATTGTAAACTTTTCTTCAACCCTGACTAGTTTCTGTGGACTTCATGAAAACTTACCAACTGTTCTTCTGTGACTGGAATAAGCGTTTTGGGTGGCAGCTGATTGAGTTCTTCAGGTTCTTGTGATTCATCCTCAATTTCTTCCGGTTTGATGGGCGGATTGGTTTCGTCATGCTGACCCGATAACGGGTTCAGTGCGTCATTTAGTTTCTTTTGAAGTGGAGTTTTGTTGTCTGAATCTTCATTTTCGGTTTCAGGTTCCTCTCCGATCATTCGATAAAATTCTGCAACTGCTTCGTCGAAATCAATTTCATCTTGAGTACGGTCTGCCTTTGTCTTTTTTGGCTTTTCGTGTTTTACAGTTTTGCACATGACACTTGCCTGTTCCCATAAAGTGTGTTTTAGGTTACTTTCGTCCTGGGAATCTCTTCTTGGCGGAGCACTGGCGAAAATGGCATCCAAGGTAACAGCGGCTTGAAGATTTAGGTTCACAAATTCGTCACAGCTTTCTGTCATACTGCTTTCCATGGCTGACTCTGTGCCTGAATTTTCCATCGATGCAGCACCATTACAGCAATTGCAATTTTCCTTATGTTTTTGCTGATCTTCTGCAGCTTTTGCGGCTGCAATCGCAGCAGCCACCAAAACAGAAGCCGGGGGTCGTCTCAATATCACCTGTCGGCGCGATTCAATTTTCCGCCCCGGTTGAGTGAGTCTTATGGTATAGTCCCCATACCAGCTGGGAGGGATTGGCGCCAGAAGGGGTGAAAGAAGTTGCTTCAAACTGTCACTGTGCGGAATCATGAAAATAAGAACAGCCAGGACCATGCCGGTCAAGATAGGCTGCTGAACCAGATAAACCAGAGGTCCAAAGACAAGGGTGAAAGCGGAAAAGTATCTCCAGTCTACCATGGTTAACTTATCGGATAATGTGGTTCTAGGATAGGATTTCGGACAGCCAATGAAGGCTGCCTTTACTGGATCACATGACCTATAAATACAAACAAAATTAAATAACTAATTAATTAATTACTTAATCAATTTGAGAGCTTTAGTTTTGTTCAAGAAACAGTTAGCCCTTCGTCGTTTACAAACATAAATATTCTTTATGATTCTGTTTGGAAAATATTATTTGTCGAAAGTGATGGTTGAAATTTGTGGCTCCATGGTCTGAGTATGTGGCACGTATGTTAGACAGAGTTATTTAAAATTTTTGGTTAATTATGTGTGAAAAGGAAAAATTGATCCGGAATCATAAAAATCTTTGTTCTTTGTGTCAGTTTCAGTATAATCATTGCCACATCACTATTAAAAACACGTATCCATTAAATGAAGAAGCAGTTTATGTTATGTAGTTTTGATATTCTCAGTTTATTAACTTCGCTTTTTATCTTAAATACATTTCAGAAATACAATTTTATAGTAGTTGTCTAGTCTCAAAATTATTTCATATTTACAACATACCTAGCCATAGTCATAAAATATGGGGAAATATTGGTTAGAAAATGCAGTCGAAGAAGTCGCACCGATAGGACTGCATTTCGCCGAGAAAATTGAAACTAAGGCCAGTTTCTTTACCTTTTGTTAAGCAGTTTTAATCTTTCTTAGCCGAAACTCCGAAACTCTTTTTGATTGAGTAAAACAGAAACACTCACCAACTTGCACCATCCCATTTACTAGGAGTTCTTGTTAGAAACATTTTTGAAATGTGTTACTTAATTTGGCTCCTGGCATTGCTATCCTGAGACTGAAAGTGCAATGTAAAAAACTAGAAAACAGTTGTTTTTTGCTGACAAATGGGTGGAATTTGTGCAAAACTAACGCCTCGTCGTCACAGTGGACGCAGTTGCAAAAGGTTGAAAGATTACAATTTCGCCGAGTTAGAAAATCAGAGTATCTCACATCTTACAAGCTAACATCTCTATTCTAGGGTCTTCTACGGCCTGTAATAAGTAGAACGGAATACACGAATGCACAAATTTTTGGCCTTTTAAAAGTATACTTTCTCCCTCAAGCATTCTTACTCAAAGCTGCAGAGATAATTGTGCTCAAAATTATTTTCCTTTACGATGGTATAATGTGAGTTGTGACTCAAAACCTCCTAAACCCGGTTCATAAGATTTCTCCTAAGTTGAGTTGGCGAGCTTTGGAGAAATGTTAGGAGTGGTGGATTGCACTCCTAGGGTAGTAGAGTATTTTGAAACCCAATTATCCTAAGTGGGCACCTAAGCTGAACTTAGGAGCACTCCTAGGCTTAGGAGAATCTTTTGCAACGTGGCCCTGGATAATTTAATATGTGCATATTCAATATTACTGGAAAAATGATATTAAACAGAATCATTAGTTTTTAGTGAATAAGTGAAAAACCTAAGTGTGGCGCATTCGCATCTGCTTAAAATATCCCCCAAAATGAGTACCTTTAGTCGTCTGAACGCTAAATTACACCAACTGCTAAAAACCAAAGTTTTCAGCGACGAGCTTTCAGTGAATGCACAACAAAATTTTCAAACCTCTGATAATTTTTAAGGGAAGAATTGGCATAAGCAACTGCTGTGGCAAAGCGAGAGCCATATATGCATAGGTAACGTAGTCTTTAATCACCTTACGTAACTATTTACAGCCCTCCGACAGCATACGTAACACTCCTTTGACTCATAGGTAACGCCTTTTTCTATTTTTAAGGTCAACCTAACTCCAGTCAAGTACTCAGCTGACGAATTCAGTGTATGAGTTGGTCTGGAATGGAAGTATCCATAATTTGCTCGTGAAATTTTTTCGCTGATTAACAGATAGCGTTTATGTTACCATAATTTTGAAACGGTTTACCCCATCCAGCCAGAACTAGGGAAGGGAATGCGGCCGCCCCGACGCCACCAATTTCCCTGTATAAACTAACGAAAACTATGGTGCAAGTTTAGTGTAGAATTAAAGGCATTGTTAACTTCGATTGAAAGGCATTGTTGTTGAGAGATGCGTTACTGCGTTTTTTTACATTTATTTAATATCATATATGTTTATTAACTGATTAACATATCTTTTTACCAAGTGTAATCATTTGGACTTGTTTCGGGCCTGAAATCCGGCCTGGTCAACCCCAAGCTATAACCATTTGGAATACGTGGAAAATTTCTTAGTCTCAGCAGGCTCTAGTAAATCTGTTCGTCCTGATATAACAACTACTATAAATGTCATTAATATTATTTTTGGGTTGACGCTCAGCACATCAGAGGTACTGGTTTGAGAATCTCCCCAAAGGTAGCAATGCCACTTATACCACTCAAACCATACATTAACATAGGGTCGGATCCTGGGGGGAGCTTGTCCCAAGAAAATTCTGATGGGGCTTGTACCTTCAACTAAAGTTTTCGAGGGGGGCTTGTACCATAAGCATAAATTAACGCTAATAGTAATATAAACTCAAATTTTATAAAGAAATTGAAGAAAATTGCCAATTTTTAGAAAACTATTCAAAATTTTGATCGATTTCTTGGAAAAAATAGAAAACTTTAATAAAAAATTCCGGCGAAGCAGGAAAGTTTTTGGAATTTTGGTGCGAATACCTATTTTTCCGGCCATTTCTGCTTACCCCTTACTCAATTTTTCCTTGCCCCTGGCGGCGACAGGGCTTGTACCTTGTCCGGGTTGAGGGGGGGGGCTTGGACCCCCCATACCCTCCCCGTATTAACCTATGATCCAAACTGTAAGTTTTCTCACAAACTGCGACCACATCAATTAAGTAAGCTGTGGTTCATTCAATTCAGAACATTTGCTAGCTGGATCAAAAAATTCCAGAGCTGGGTCATTAAGAAAAGGGTGCTACTACAGGCTTTCCGATTTTGTCTGATTAGCCTACTTTTTGGCACAGATACAGATCATAGGGGTGTGGTTAAAAAATATCGGGTAGTGAACTACTGAGAGCTTAGTCGTCCTCCAGCCGTGTGCAGCCGTAGCTTTTATGGCCCGACTCCCCATTTTTCACAACTATCAATATAATTGATTAAAAATTTCTACTTACTGCTAGGCACCAGCTTCAAAGCTGCCATTTGGCATCATGATTTGGCAAATGTGTCCCCGTCTGGCGAAAAATACTAGATGGTTGCATCTTATCTGCATCTAAGGGAATTGGTGTTCAAATTTGAAATTTTGCCAAAAATTTAAGCAATCTTGGCTAGTGAAAAGAAAATTTTATTTCTGGTGCAAGCCATATATAATGCTGTAATTTGGCATATACTAATGCCCTATACTCATTTGTGCCAAATAATAAAAATTTCTGCCGACTGAAAATGTTTTATGTCCCCTTGAATCTTTGAATATTATCAGAATTGCCATTTTCGGGCAGTAGTACCCCAAAATAGAAAAAATCAAATTTTTTGATATTGAAAATTTTTGAGATATTTAAACCGAGCGTGATCGAAGCCACAATCTCACCTCAGTTCGATTAGTAAAGGTTTGCGACTTCTATGGATGTAGAAAGCTTCTTCACAGGGTCCGACAGACCGAAAATGGCGATTTTAGCAATTCTCGAAGATTCACGTTGACCCAAAAATATTTCAGTTCGCAGAATTTTCTACCATTTGGCACAAATGAGCACACCTATGGGGCCGCTGCATATGCCAAATTACAGCCTTCTAGCTTGCACCAGAAATAAAATTTTCTTTTCGTTAGCCAAAATTTTTTTAAATTTTTGGAGAAATTTCAACTTTGAACACCAATTCCCTTAGATGCAGATAAGATACAGCCATCTAGTAATTTTCGGCAAATGAGAACACATTTGTCAAATCATGATGCCAAATGACAGCTTTGAAGTTGAGGCGTAGCAGTTAGTAAAAATTTTTAATCAATTATGTTGGTATAGTTGTAAAACATGGGAGGTAGGGCACATAAAAGCTACATACGGCTGCACACAGCTGGAGGACGGCTAAGATCTCAGTACCCGATATTTTTCACCACACCCCATGGTCTATACCTGTGCCAAAAAGTAGGCCAATCGGAGGACAAAGTCGGCGTAAGTCTATTTTAGTAGCCTCCCCGTAAGTGGCTCTGCTATCTTCTGCGATGTCATTTGACAGCTATTGCAGTGCTGCTGTCTACAGATTTTCAGCTGGTGAACAAAAGGCGGAGAGACGAAGGTCACGGATAAAAAACATGGTACCCGAACAGTTCTGTCTGACTTGTGGTGAACTCCACGTTGGAGCAGCCGCAGTCGCCTCTCATGCAGTTAAAGTCGTGTTGGCCAGCCGAGTAAGGTAGCCCCGCCGCAGATTAACAGTAACTAAGTAGGCGAAAACCTGAATGATCTACTCGGATATAGGTCATGAATTGTCAAACAGGAGACGACGGGTATGACGTGAGTTTTCAGACAGAAAAGAAGGAAAATCACCCAGTTGAGTGTAACCCAACCTAACTAAAAAATCACCGACTACTCAACTCTAATTCGATTGTAGAATAGAAGCAGTCACAGAGAGACCCGCCATGCCATGCCCGCTTCTACAATGAATGTTTACAATTTAAAATCAACTTTTCTTAAGGTTTTACCAGGAGCCTGTCGAGAAAAGGCGGGGAAGGCATCTGGCCGATCCTGTTGTAGTGGTTGTTGCTGCTGTTGATCTTTCAAGCGTTGGATCAGATCCAATCTCATTAATATACAGTATATTCTGTATCACATCTTTCGGCTTGCCAGCGACACCTAGAGTTGTGACGCGGGCCGGTGGCGGGCCGCGGGCTCGGGCCGGGCCGCGGGGCCCGGATTTTTTGGCGACGGCCCGGCCCGCGGCCCGGCCCGCAAGATTACAAATAGGCGGCCCGCCACCGGCCCGCGGGCCGGTGCCGGGCCGCGGGCCGGGCCGATTTTTTACACGGTAAATGGCAATTTTTCAATAAATTTCGGTGCAATTTCAAGTCTGCAATCAAAATTTCATTTACGGATTTTCAATGGCTTTGTTTTAAGAAGATTAATTACACATAATGGAAGTTAGAATTGAGCTGTGTCGGTGTCTGGGTGTCTAAGGTTGTTATATGGTGGCTACTTATAGGATATATATACCTAATCCATTATAAGTTACGTCTATGAGAAGGGTGTAGAAGCTTTTTATATGTAAACAGTTGTCGCAAAACAATTGGAATGAAAATATTCGCTTATATAATTAGGTTTGATTGTATTAGTATTGATGTAAGGGGGCATCGTTCGCAGTTTAAGACGCAGTGCTCTTGTTGCGATTGTAATTGCTAATTGGAAACGTAACCAACATCCAAAACCTTGTTAGCCAAACTAAACGAAATTTGGTTTAGTTTTTTACCTGCTATTGGTCATGTAAATTAGACCTTTATGTCAAAATCAAGCACGTGGACAAACTTAACACAAGTGACATTTTTAAAAAGCTTCAAAAAAAGTAGGACAGCATCTTTGAAAAATAATGTGTAATGAAGTTGCTAGTCTCCAGAGACAGAAAACGCTCTGCTCTCCGG
>JASAND010019939.1:0-47986 GCA_030248195.1 Trissonchulus latispiculum | reverse complement strand
ACGCTTCGTTCAGTTACGTATTGCTTATAGTACCAAAAACCATGAATCGTGGTCTGAAGCGGAATTGTTGTTGTTGTTGCTCGTTGAAAATCTGTTGTTCTGAACCTAGCATGCATTACGTGAACGTCCAAGCAACTGTTGTGATTATTGTCGAGTATGTGAGTACCAGAGTTGTCGGCCGGTTCAAAACGCCCAGAAATTCACCAATAGGGACATTGGTTCTAGCGTGATTAGGAAATAAGGTTAGACTTAGCACTATAACCCGAATAAATAACGCAAGAATAGAACAGGAACTCAGTGGAATATGGGTTAATAAGGATCAATCAGAGTATGAACTAATAACGGAGGGGTCGTTACCCCTCCAGGGTCAGTAATAGGCCCTAATCATGGTTTCTGATTAAATAACGGAGGAATCGTTACTCTTCCTAGGCCTTGCAAGGCCTCCTGTTGTTAGAAAAACATTCCGAAGTTTCAGTTAAAGTAAACTAAAATTAATGAAGAGAAAAGTTTAATAAACATGTCGCCTAAGATGTAGCGAATTCTCAAAGAAAATGCTGTTGAAAGACGCGTTATACGGTTATTCAGCTCACATGTTGGAAGATGGGTCACTAAAATGTAATTATTCCTTAGCTAGGTGCATGAAATGATGTTAAGAGATCTTAATGGGTGTTAGCTAGGCCTAACTAGCAGTGATTTGGTAATAATTAATGAATTTTGAAGATTTTTGGTAAAAATATAACTTAGGCTTATCTGAAAGGCAATTTTCTCCTGATTCTAAAAATCCAAAATGTCTTTTCACTCCCAATAATGCGAAAGATACAGGCCAAAAAAGTTTTGTGAAGTTACATTTTAATTATCTAATAATGACCTTACGTAAACTTTGTAACAGAACGTAACAATCACGTGTTGGCCGTTCATTCATTTTCCTATTCAAAGCTACCTAGGTCCACTTAGTTTCATTTTATTTTATTAATTTGGGAGAGGGTTATGCCCCCTCCGAACCTATTTTCACACCTAAGGTGTGTACTAAGTCTTCTTCTGCAAGGCAAGTCTTTGCTGGGTGAGGGCCAACAGAAGCCCAAGAATGAATAGGAAAATGAATGAACGTAACGACACGTGATTGTTACGTTCTGTTACAAAGGTTACGTAAGGTCATTATTAGATAATTAAAATGTAACTTCACAAAACTTTTTTGGCCTGTATCTTTCGCATTATTGGGAGTTAAAAGACCGGGTTTGGATTTTTGGAATCAGGAAAAAATTGCCTTTCAGATAAGCCTAAGTTATATTTTTACCAAAAATCTTCAAAATTCATTAATTATTACCAAATCACTGCTAGTAAAGCCTAGCTAACACCCATTAAGATCTCTTAACATCATTTCATGCACCTAGCTAAGGAATAATTACATTTTAGTGACCCATCTTCCAACATGTGAGCTGAATAACCGTATAACGCGCTTGTCAGCAGCATTTTTCTTTGAGAATTCGCCACATCTTAGGCGACATGTTTATTAAACTTTCTCTTCGATTAGATTTTAGTTTACTTCAACTGAAACTTCGGAATGTTTTTCCAACAACAGGAGGTCTTGCAAGGCTAGGAAGAGTAACGACTCCTGCGTTGGTTAATCAGAAACCATGATTAGGGCCTATTACTGACCCTGGAGGGGTAACGACCCCTCCGTTATTAGTTCATACTCTGATTGATCCTTATTAACCCATATTCGACTGAGTTCCTATTCTATTCTTGCGTTATTTATTCGGGTTATAGTGCTATGTCTAACCTTATTTCCTAATCACGCTAGAACCAATGTCCCTATTGGTGAATTTCTGGGCGTTTTGAACCGGCCGAAAACTCTGGTACTCACATACTCGACAATAATCACAACAGTTGCTTGGACGTTCACGTAATGCATGCTAGGTTCAGAACAACAGATTTTCAACGAGCAACAACAACAACAATTCCGCTTCAGACCAATGCCGTAGCAACCCGTACGGGGACGGCCACTACATATTTGGAAAATGCGTCAATTAACGAAATTACATATCTGTGACCGTGAATAGACGGTGTCCTCATGTCCATGATGTCCACATGTATCCGATCAAACGGTTCAGTGGGAGGGATTGTATGTAAGTGAGCATTTTTCCTCCGGTGCGGGGCTTTGTGGGCCATGCATACTCTACAAGAATTGACCCAATCTCGAACAGATGCCCATAAGGAGGGCCACCAGTAATTTCTCCGAATTCTGGTGTGCGTTCGAGCGATCCCAAGATGTCCTGCAAAAGGACTATCATGAGCCGCTAGCAACACATGTTTTCGCAAGGGGATAGGGACCGCTAGCTGCCGGTTAGTCTCCTCCCTATTTTTGGACAGCCGATATAGGACATCGTCGTCAATAAGGATTTCAACAGCGGCTGCCGCAATTTTTACCGCTTTAGTGAAACCAGTTGGCAAGGTGTCATGGATCAGGTATCTCTTGATGGCTGCGAAAAAGATATCATTTTCTTGTTGTTCTATCAGACGATCCCAAATGGTATTGTCAGATACAGAGGCCCTTCTATCGGAATGTCTTCCCGATCCGTCTCCTGGGGGCTTGGTGGAGCTCCCGGTTGGTCTGCATCTTCCTGGGGCTTGGATGCGAAGAAATCGGCATCCCAAGATCCCGATGATATAGATTCCGGGTTCTGATGGTTCGGGCTATCCTGATTTGGTTCCCCAGACTCTGTAGGCGGACTCGCTGCTGAATCGTCCTTGTTTTGGAATTAGAGTCTACGTGCCTTGGTTCCGCTTCAACGTCTTGGACAGCCAATGATTTGCCGTCCTGTGAGGCGCTCCGTAGATCAAGATCTTTCTGCTCCCGTTCGTTGCCTACTTGCGGCGCCAACTGGGCCCCCTTCCGCGGTGCGCGCAGTCTTCAGTACTTCTTCGGCATCTGCTCCGTCTAATGTTTTGAGGTCAATGGATCTCATCTGTTCGGATAGTTCGTCTACACTGTGCTGTTTTTTAGACTTGAGCGCAAGTCTAATGCGGGCCATCATGACATGCCTACCCTGAATGGGGTGACAGGCAACAAAACAGTTGATTGCTCCAATCAATCCGTCGGCAACTTCGGCTTCGATCGGTGGTGTGATGATTCGCACGTTGAGAGGATGATTGGGCTTTACTTCAGCGTTACTTTGTCCTTCCCTGGTCGGTGTTTGATATCAAAAGTATACTCACTGAGTTCGACTCTCCATCGAGCCAGTCGTGAGTTCTGAGGCGGTGCTGTCATGAGCCACCGCAGGGCTGAGTGGTCTGTTACCACTAAGAATGGAGGTCCTCCATACAAGAAGTGCCTGAAATGTTGGATTCCGAACTTTATCGCTAAACATTCCTTGTCGTGAGTGCTATAGTTCTCATGCTTCTTCAGGGATCTTGCAGCATAGGCAACTGGATGTTCCTTTCCGTCCTCTTGATCTTGCGACAGCGCCGCGCCAAGACCAAGATCAGAGGCATCAGTATGTAGGACGAATGGCCGGTCTGTATCCGGGTGGGCCAACACAGAGGCTTCCTGTAGGGCCTGTTTTAGCGTCTCAAATGCCTTTTGGTGAATCGCCTGCCACGTGAACTTATGTTCCTTCTTTTTCAGTTGATACAGAGGGCTGGCTAGAGAAGCGAATCCTTTGATGAATTTGGCGTAATAGGCACACATGCCGAGAAAGCTTTCCACGTCCTTGACACACTTTGGTTGGGTGAATTCTTGGATTGACTTGATTCTATCAGCCAAAGGCTCTACGCCTTTTGCGGATATCGTGTGTCCCAAATATTTGACCTGTGTCTGTAGGAATGAACACTTCTCCGTGTTCAGTTTCAAATCAGCCGCAATCAACCGGTCAAATATCTCCTGCATGATTTCCAAATGCTCACTGAAATCCTTTGAGAAGATCAGAATATCATCAATGTAGATGATACATTTCTTCCATTGTAGATCTCCCAGGACGGTTCCATACATCTCTGGAAGTTTCCGGGGGCAGACGTCAGCCCGAAGGGCAGGACATTATACTCAAATTGGCCGTGAAAAGTGTTAAATACCGCCTTGACTCTAGAAGCTTCGTCTAGTTCTATCTGATTGAATAATCCTTTATTCAGATCAAGCGTGCTGAAATAATTAGCACCTCGCAGTGCAGCTAGAATGTCATCAATTCTCGGAAGCGGGTAGACATCAGGTTGCGAGACTTGGTTGATCCAGCGAGTCCACACACAACCGCCATTTCCCGTTTGGCTTTGGTGCGTAAGCATGGGGGATGCCCAGGGGCTCTGAGAAGGTCGAATAAAGCCATGTTTCAGCATCTCTTTAAGTTCTTCCAAGGGTGTTTCCCGTAGATGAACTGGCAGCCTATATGAAGGAGAATACAGTGGTGATTTAGTTCCCGTGTTAATGTTGGCCTGCAATACTGAGCACTTTCCAACATCGTAGGGGTGATGTGAAAATACTTTCTCATTCTTCACCAAGGACTCACAAAACTGATCAATTTCTTTCTCAGTGAGTTCAGCAGTAGGCCTTGGCATTTCTTTGAAGACTTCTGGCAATTCTCCGTAAGTGAGGAGACTGCCCGGTGTATTTCCTGAGATTACCCTAGGGAACTCCTCCTCCGAATAGTCCAGGACATGATTTAGGTGCAGCACCCCTTGGCTTGGAGTGCGTACGTAGTACAGTTTGCATCCGCCTTCAGCTTCCTCTTCCAAGTGGTTCCTGTCTGGGACTTGGGGAGTGACACTGCCCATGCACTCGTTAGCATACTTGATGGGATCTCGGGAATAGTTCTCCAGCTATATGATGATATGCTTCGTATCTAGTCTCACTCGGGCTGGAATACAGGCCAGCTGGCGATCAGGATGGTGAGATGAGCTGAACTTATGAGGGTGCGGGTCAAAATCTCCTTCAACATTGAGGATGACATCTGGCGGAATCTCCACCATAGCATTGATTATTGCTCGTGAACGCGCAGGCAAGGTAAAGTCTTCCATTAAGGTCACTCTATATGCCGTTTCCAAGGGATGCTGCGGCGTAGAGATAGGAATACTATAGATCCCCGGTGGATGAGTTGAGTGTATCTTAATTTCGTTCGTATGAACCGAAATTTCGAAGGAGGCATGAAACTTTGCCAGAAAGTCAGTGCCTAACAATATGTCCTGTGGAGCATTAGTACTGACGTAGAGCGTATGGGGCACCGGAGGGTAGGCTACCCCGGGGAAGGCGATTTCCCCTTCTACTTTTCTATTTATGTTCATTCGGTGTCCAGTGGCTGATAAGCTCCACCTTGGCTTTTCCAATTCGATGGTGGGTAATTTGTGTTTCCTCACCATATTATCTGAAATTACAGTAATGTTGGCTCCTGTATCCAGAAGGGCTGTCATCGTTGCCCCATGGAGAGAAATGTCCATCAGTAACGGAGATGCGCTAGGGGCGCGGTATTCAGACAGGTGTTCTGGGATGTCATGTACACTCCATATGCGGTCTCTGGATTTTCTCCCGGTCGACGAGTCTCTTGATCGGTTTCCTTGACTCCTGCGGAGAGGTGGAGGACTCGCGGCCCGAGCACCAGCTTCGAACGATGGGGGGGGTTCTGGCTCTGGCTCTACCAGAGTCTGGACTGGGGACTCGCTGAACACCGTCATCCTCCTCTCGATCGTCACCATGTTGGCGAAGAATGTACAATGGTTCTTCATCATTCCCGTCCCCTTCAGGTTCTGAGAGGAGCGGTCTTCTAGGCCGGATAGGTGCTGACGTTTCCCGTGGATGGTGCCGATAAGGCGGTAGCGGTTCGAGTGGTATGTCTTCGAATCGCAAGTGTCCTCCTGATGGATAAGCATAGGAACGAGGCCTTGCTCCAGTACTTCTATGAGTCATGATGGACTGCAATGGTGGTGTGGCTTTCTCCAATAAAGCGGCTGCGGCTGCGGACGTCTGATGGGCTAGAGCCGGCAGGCGGGGATGTGGGTGGCGAAGTGGGAACTCTTTGGTTCCCAGTTCCCAATCTACTAAGTCGCTGCCCGAGCCCATGGCAGGATCCACGGAATTTATTGAGCAGATCCTCTCTGAATTCACTAAGGCACGGTGAGATCCAAATGGTAATTATTACACCCACAACTATCAGGACTAGGAAATCACCAATCTGGTCCAAACATTCATGTTGAGCGGATGGATCAACAATGGAGCTGTGCGGTGATGCTCTTTCAGGACCTTCTTTACGGCCCGATTTTCATATTCGGCCCGTTCTAGATCAGTGAACTGGATGGGAACCACATCCAGCTTAGGAGCTTTGAAAGGCACTCGGTAAGTTACTAGAGGTGCTGAGTACTGCACGACTTCAATAGCACTAGTCAGTACCAAATCATCAATTATAATATGGTTGTAAGTTCCATGCTCCAACCAAACTACCCCGTGGCTAGGCACGGCAATAGTTTCTCCCCGAGATACGTGTTGCAGTTGAGGAGTCTGTGTTACCATGATTTCTGGATGACTGGTCCTGATCAGCACTCCAGCAGGTGTAGAGGCAAAATCCGTGTCGGGGGTCAGAACCGTGACCATCATCTGTTGCCGACAATTTGCTGTATCAATAGGAGTGGCTGACACGATAGCCTTGAGACACGCGGACTGTGGAGTGGCGACCAATGCATCCGGTCCACAAACCCACAGTCCTGGAGATGCCTGGCATTCTGATAGTTTGATCTCAGAAAACTCAGAATTCTTATGAGTGGCTTCGTGTCTTACCGCGGAACTGGAGCTTTCATTTGAGCATGACTAGTTGGATCATTATAGCCAACACTGCTGACTTCGTAAATGGGTGCCACATCTTCGCGTGTGGGAGTTGGTATTTCCATGATAAAGCCAAACAGCAACTTCCGAATGTCCATCCTCACAGGATATATTTTCCCGAATCTATAGATCAGGCTAGGCTCATCCCGCAGGATTGATTGATTCAGCTGGGCATGGCCGTGAACTATGTCTCGGATAATCTTGACGTTGATAAGGCTTGGGGATATTCTCCCATCAAGTCCGACTGCCATGACACTGTCAATACTGTGTTTGAGCTCAAAGTTGGACACAATCAGTGAGCACTGCACTTGAGTGCTCATTGTCAAAACCTCGCATCGAGCTGAATTGATCAGTCCCACGAGTTCTTGCAGCGAATAGTGCATTAATGAGTAAACGTGCTCATTCGCTTCCACCAGCTTCTCAAGAGATTCTTCATGAGCGATTACCTGTTCGTCCAACTTCTGTGTAGCCTCTATGAGGGCGTTGACTTTGTTCTTCATGGATCCCAGATGCACAGTATTGGAAATAGACAGTCCCAATCCTGCCACTCCTAATATGGTTCCAATAGCCCTTTTGTCTCGGCGTAAAGGAAACTTGGACTGCACATGTTGATAGCCATGGTCTGCGTATAGAGATTCATTGTAATGCTGATACTGCGGCGTTGAGGTGTTGCACAGAATAGGACTCTTATCGCAGATGCTTTCATGACAGACGAGTAGTATCTTGTATTCAGGATTCCGCCATACATCTCGTGATATTCTTCGGTCACGTTTTTGATTAGACCGGTTACATGAGGCTCATGAGGGCAATCGGTGAGTTGTTCTTTCAAATAACTTCGGGGATATCACACTTCTTACACTGCGCCTGGAGTCCCTCCGGGATAGAGGTTGGCTTTCCTCCGCATAGTGAACAGAAGAATACCCACGCCTGCATCTTCTTGATCTGGGACGGCTTAGGCATCTTCATGTGAATCAGGATTGGAACATATTCCGTTTTGGTATAGGTGGCCATCAAGCCTTTTGGCGATAGGGCTAATCCCCACTTGGTAGACACCATAGTGTTCATGGCCTTAGCCCTTTGCGTAAAATAATCGTCTCCACCTTGACTGTTAACGCAGGATATCAGCATAGCAATCGTTAGGCCAAACGCAGCCCACATCACCAGAATGGGCACTGGAAGGGCTCGTATGCCCTTAGTTCTCCCTCCCATCTTTGGGACAGGTCCTTTCTTTTCTCCGTTCTTGGGAGTAACATCTTTCGTCTCCGTCTTTGGCAATCACGCCACAGCAGGAACAGAACTAGATAGGAGAGAGATCTGGCGATCCGGAGCTGGAGACTTCCTCTTTGGACTGGGTGGTGCGTCCGTCGTTTGCCTGACATCATTCATGGCTTCCATTCGGGCTCTAGCCCGTAGGAACCGCTGATGAGCTTCCCAATAACGTTCTCTCTCCTGTTTCATTTGCCACTTACGTCGCTCTTCCTTTTGAGCACGTTTCCTTTCTTTAGTTCTCACATCTTTCAAAAGCCTTCGCAGAAACTTTATATCCTGTGGACACAGGTCAGATTTAGGAATCTGCACCTCCCCTAAGACCTTCTTTATCTTCTTAATAACCTTCTTTCTTTTCTTCTTGCTTCCTCGGTTTTTCCTTGTCTTAATAGTGACTGGCTCAACCGCGTTCAGGTTCACGCGGATTCCCCGGGATTGAAGCTTATTCACTGCGTGTTCTAGGTCTTCGTCTGTTCCGTCTGAGCTGTCAGAACTAATGGACTCCTCAGAACTCCCTTCCGGGGAGTCAAACACCATGTTCCCATGCTGACCCAGTTCTTTCATTTCTTCGGCCAGGGAATCAGCATTTTCTTCGTCGGCTTCCATCTGTTTCCATGTCAAGGGTAGGGGTGTGCTGAGAAGATTCTCAACCCACAGATCAAGTCTGCCCGCATGAGGCGAATCTTCAGAGGCTTCCAAGACATCGCTGTCCAGACTGCAGTAGAATTGCTCATCAGACACCGATCTTCCAAGTCTTTCCAGGATTCTTCTGGTGAGCTCATATATACCCTCTTGGTCAATGATTTTGAATCTTCCCCTTTCAGGATACTTGATGAGGTCACTGACCCGATATTCCATCTGACGCGAGGAGAGGGGACCGCCCTGGGTCATGAAAACCCTGGGGTCCAAGGCCCAGAGTAATTCCTCTTCTGAAGCCTTGACTCCAAGTCGGTCCAATACTCTTCTAGCAAATTTCATAACTGGACCCATTTCAATGATGTTAGGCGCTTGCTGAACTCCTTTCTTTGGTTCTGCAGAGTTGGTCTTTATCGTCTCTTCCTTCTGGCCATTCTGACCCATCCATCAGTTCCTGTTCAGACACCAGAGGAGCATGTAACTTGTTCATCATCATGCTACCATGAGCAAGAACTTTTCGTGCGCTCTGCATGATGGTGGGCATATCCGCAGCCATCCTTGGCTGTTGGTCGGATCCTGCTGACAACGTCTGAGATGACGGGACCAATTCCTTCTGTTAGCCTCCAATTGTGGAGCGGGTGACAACCCGAGTTGCACGCGAAATTCCCGTACGGCTTCGCCAAGCCCGATGGTCAGAGAATCTGGAGGCGGTACAGACTGGAAACGCGGAGCTGGATCACACTGAGTCAAATCGTGACTCCGGGGACTTCTTCTTAGTCCGCGTCCACGTCCCAGGGAATGTCCTCTGGCTTGTGTCGGTCTTACGCCGTGTATCCGGGCTGAGGGCCTCCAACTCGGGCCACTGAGCAAGTTTCTCGGTTCTCCGGTCTTTTGACCAGTCGGTTCGGTCACGTTTTCATCCGCCGGACTGGTTTGTTGCACGGGTTCGGTGCTCGATTTTTCAGAAGAGCATGAGCCTTCTCTCTCCGAGCTCCCTCCAGTGGTTGGACGGGCAGCCCCTAATTCTACAGGTAATATCCTCTTCACATGAGAGGGATATCCATATTCTATGGTCTGTGGCTCTTCCAATCGATGCGTCCTAGGATACGTGACAGACATAGGTTTCTGATACATAGGCAGGGCTTGGAGCTCACGGTCCAATCTTTCTGTCTCAGGATCCACTGCTTCCTAATCCGTGTTCAGCGTGTAAGCAGCCTTACCTTTCGGTTGTTTCATCTTGACATAGGGAGGGGTAGCAAAATACTGGCCCCCTAGATCTTTGATCTCCTGTTCCAACTGTAAAATCTGTGTCGCCATCTGAGACGGACTGGGAGGAAAGTACCCAGTCTTTCCTTCGGGTTCCGCTGCCACTGTCTGTATCATGGCAGGCCCATTTCGGGGCTGTCCAACGTCGGCAAATCGTGATCCATATGGGGCATTCACTGCCTCTGCAGCATTCCGCCCATCACTCCTGTTCCACTGAGGCCTAGGTGGTGGATACTGCTGATGTTGGTTCGGAGGCCCATGTCTAGGTGAGTAACCTTCATTCCGGTTTCTGTCCCCTCCATACCCATTAGACGGGTAACGGGGAGGTCCATTGCTGGAGCAGAATTGATTTGAGTTTCCATTGTTGTTGTATCCATCGCTAGGACGCGGAGGTCCAGGATAATCATTTCTGGGCATGTAGGCACCACCTCCAGGGGACCGGCATTCGCGCTTCGAATGTCCCGCTCGTCCACAGTTGAAACACCTGAAATCATTTGGGAAAGGGATCTTGTCGTTTCCCTTCTTAGGCTGCGGAGCAGGCCTTGACTGTGTTGATCCAGCAACTTGATTACTTTTATCTCGTTGGCTAGCAAGGCAGTGCTGTGGACCAATGATGTAATCGTATTCAGTAAGGCTGGACCTGTAAGGTTCGTACTAGGAACCGCAGCTTCAGGATCCACCTCCAAAAAGGCAGGTGTTCCCTCTCCGGGGTATACACCTTCTGCTTGTCGTGCTTTCGTGAATGCAAGTGAATAGTCAGTCGTGTCCATGGGAACATGTGGCTTAAACTCATTCCGGAGTCCGATCAAGAAGGTCTTCAGCTTCAGATTTTCCAAGAACTCTGGATCTCCTCGATCCTCCCAGGCTATGCGTAGCCGCAGAGAGTAGTCCGCCACGGACTCATGTGGCATCTGCCGAATGCTCAGCAGTTTGGCAGTTGCATGCATGTCAGTGAGCGGCGGAATCATATGTTCCCTGAGGGACCCTACAGAGGCTTCCCAATCATCTTGCTGCATAGCCCCTCTGGGCATGCGCTTGTAGATCTCGGCAGCTCGATCCCTGAGGGTAGAGGAGAAATTCATCACTTTCTGATACTCGTCCAAGTTGAGCCTTTGGCTGAATCTCTCGTAGTTGGCAAGATGATCATCGAAATTTTCATGATCCTTTCCTGAATAGCATGGCATATCCCGGTATGATGCTGCAATGGCTTGATTCTGTATGCTATCGCGCAATTGTCCCAAAAGATCCTCCACATTTCCGTTCTGGAAATTTGGCCATTGATTCCACTGCGGCATGATAGGGTTAGGCTGGTGGCCAGGCTGGCCAAGGGCAGGTGCCAAGGGTGGGGGAATGTTCGGGGGTCCATCCCCGTTTCCATGGAGTTGTTCAAGCTGATCCATCTCTTCTTCTTGTACCAGTCGGTATGGACGAAGTTGACTTCTCGTCAAGGTTAGGGTTGATCCTCGTTTGAGCTTAATTCCTCTTCTGTTGGGTCGTGATGTCCTCACTGGATTACTTACCTTATCTCCAATTCCTCTGTCTTTGTTCAGGATTGGTTGGGTCCTCACTGGGGGCTCCAAAAACTGTATTTACCGTGTAATGAAGTGAGTAAGATCCAAGACACGATCTGCTCTAAACCTTTAAACTTCCGATTAAGCTTCCAATTACACGGAAGGTCAGCACGTCTGCTTACAATGAAACAGACTTAGGCACCAGATCTCTGAAAGGTGGTGTTCCAGAATCAGAGATTCTCTGCAGCCAACCTTGGTAGGGGTCTTCGTTGGTGAGTTCGTTTGAGGCTCCTGATTTCCCATTGAACAGCAGGCGGGGTCAGCACCTGCTTTTCGTAGACAGCACTGGATTTGGATGAGTTCCTCACTGGATCTTCGAGATAGAGACTGCCAGAAAAACTTACTCGTGATGAGTCAGTCCTGGAGTCCTGAGATTGGCGGCTGAACGGTAAACGCACCGTATTCGAAGGCAAACGCGCCTCTATTTGCTTGTAGTAAGACTCAACGGTAAACGCACCGTTTTCGTAGGCAAACGCGCCTTTGTTACCCGTAATAAGCTAACGCACAGATGATTTAATGTTAATGAAACTGATACAATTATAATTATTACAATTTATGCGTTCAATGAGTAAACCAATACAATAACAACGGTTCGAATACAATATAGTGCGATACAGTACAAATTTACTGTACCAGAGTCGCCGGATATTTCCCTTCGGGTTACTATTATTATTAATCCAATTTGGAATAATATTACAAACTTTGATTAAGTTATAGGGACAAGGTCGATACTCTTAACGCCTTTTACACCCTTCTAATCTACTGTCTCTTTCTACCTCAAGTTCCCTATATGCTATGTGTTACCCTATATGCTTGTGCTTTGTTACTCTTTATATGTCCCCTTACAATAGGACTGACTGTCAAACTAGTATCACAATATACTAAATTACTAACTGTTAACCTAGGGCCGGTCTTTGGGTGAGCCCCTGAAAGTCGGTCACCGCTTTCGCTCCGACACTCAGTTCAGAGATGCTATGTGAGATAGAATTTGAGGAAATCGAAACAGTTGTGAGTTTGGGTAGTCCTTCCGTACTTATCTCTAGTTAATAGAAAATTAACACAATTATACAATGAATGATCTTCTTGTCTTCGTTAGGGACCGGGACGTCGGGTGCTTAGTTACTGGACAAGGGGGAAACGATTTGACAAAGAGCTGAAGAATTGATTGAAATCATATCAAAGTACTGTAAAGGTCTTGATGGTCGAATTTGACGTAGGTTTTAGTGTCCGTTATGAACTTTTCAGATTTGGTCTCGTTTCCCAATTTGTTCAGGTTTGTCCTCTGCGCACTGTCTCTGTCTTAGTCTGTCGTGCTGCCAATATTGATCACCAATGTACCTTTCAGAAATTGACCAAACATTATGAATCACAAAAGCAGTTCCAATCCGTTACCCTGACTAAGTTCTCTACTGGGTTGTCCTCTAGGCGCAAATCTCCTTCCGAATTGACTGGCTATCGTATCTTCGCATACAGGTCCGGACAGACAGTGGCGTGACGCAACAACCGCACCTGAATCAAATGGGTTAAAACCCATTAGTACAAGTTTACGGTGCGGGAATCGAAACCAGCAACCATTACTCGTTCTTTTGCTTTCCTGGCCCAAAATGTGCATTTTAGGCCCCATTTGAACTTGTGAATTGAAGAAATGACTGAAAATCGTTGGTTATTGCCTCTTTGACAATATTAACCGTTTCTGGCAACTTCTTGTCACCAAATAGGCCTTCTCGGCCATTTTAGGCTACAACTTGTTGAATTTGGTTAAACTTGATGTAATTCTTTGCGTGGACAAAATGATTCGTGATACTTTCATTTCGGGAACCACACTAGGTCTTAATGAGCTTGCAATTGGACGAAACAATCCCAAAGCCGTGTGAAAATTCGCTATTCGCGCCCTTATTTGAGAATCTCGCTTGTTTTTTTTCTTTTTCTTGCACAAACCGGGCCGTCTGCCATGTTTTAGATTAATACAAAGGGATTCGGACAGAAGTTCACAGGTTCTCTTGATCAGACAAAATGACGGGACAAAACTTGTGTTTCTGGCCTGATTCTGGCCCAATTTCGCTGATTTGTCACGGGAAGCAGGCTTGTTTCCCGTGACCCGCTGCCAATCTCAAACATGAACGAAACTTGGCGTTTTTAGATGAATTTCTAATGTTGGAAGATGGTCAAATACTTGCTATTTATTACAGTTAACCTAACTACTACCTATCTACTTACATACATTAAATTACTGAAACGTACGTAGTGCTAATTAAGAATTAATGCTGCTGGCTGTGTGACTTAGAATTCTACGATTAAACAGTTTTCCTACTTACATTAATTACTTGATCAGAAGACAAAACTAATATGCTGCTTTGTGGGTGAGTTTTTGCATATAATTAATTTTAACTAGTTTCTGCCAAAAATGCAAAAACTCATTCACTCACTATCTCAGCAGCCATTCTACGCAGTCCCTACTTACCGACCTACCGACGTACCGAACTACTTCTACATCTAAACTTCTACCTATCTAAAGCCCACAGGGGACGTCCCGAACCGCTATTCGATCCGGTCCTGGCAACCCCGGCAGCCAGACGAGTGGAAGTTGCGCGTACTACCACTCTTTCACTCGGGCATGTTCTAAATTTGTTCAAAACAAATATATAAATTTGGGGATTTTTGATGTATGCAAACCCGAGTGAAAGTGGTATCATTTTGTAGGGCTCGAAAAACTGAACATTTTTCGTGCTTACAGCACCAAACGATATTGAAAAGTTAATGAGAAATTATTAATTAAAGTTTTACTGAACAGTGCGCAATTTGAACAATTGCGCACGCTTAACACTTCCTGTGTTAACGTTAACTTTGTTGTGTTAATTAGCTAATACTTAATTAGTTGGTACAAAAGTTACATCATTTTGTAGAGTTTGACGAGCTGAACATTTTGCTTTTTGAATCAGATTAAACCGTCCAGCTGTTAATGAGAAAATCGCGATCAAAGTTTACCTTCACATATGCATGATTTGCACATACAGTGTATTAGCTCAATTGCACACGCGCTGGGTTGCCAAATTGCTTCCGTATATAGGCTGGCTCGAACTAGTTCTAACCATAGCCCGTGTAGCTCACTGGATGAGTACCGGATTCCTAATCCGGAGGTCCTGAGTTCGAATCTCAGCACGGGTCTATTTCCTTTTGCTTAGCTTGGATCACTCTTTTGTGTTTTAAAACTGAACATTATGACCGACATGATTTAAACAATTGAAGCTACAAACCCTGAGCTTATAACTATTTTAAACAGGATAATGGATACCCTTATTCCTAACTAAAACTACACAGAATAACATTTTTCTAGCTAACAATTTAACAACACGACACAACTAAAATTACTTTCCTGAAGTACAACTAAATAACCTGCTAGTCCGCTAATCGGACATTTGCTATGAGGTGCTTAATCGTGGTGAATTTCTCGTTATTTTATGTATTAGTTACGATTCCAGTTCGGCTAGTTCTGGATTTCATAAATGCGGCTCATCCGTCCCCTAATCGCAGGGCAACCTACACGGATGACCGGAAATCCACCAGATCTACAGGCCTAATACGGGGTGCCCGTGACCCTAGGCTGCAGAATCTGCTTTGAACCGCCGAATGTAGTAATCTTCATGTAAAGTTTCTCACCACATTCACTCCAAAACTAGCAATTTCGCGTCAAACATACATCTAGGGTCTAAACAAAATTAATCCCTAATTATTTACGATTAGGGGCCAAATTGCTACTCAATTTGGTCCAGTTCCTGCCTAATATCTGAGTATTTACGCGTTCATTCTGGCAGTCCCAAAACCCTTATCTTACAAAGGGGGTTTACATGGTATACCCTCATTCACACTTACAATCACACAATTTCGATTCAGAATTCACACTCTAGAAATGGGGCTAGCCTTGGAACCTCACAATCCATGAGGGGTTTACCCAAGGAGCCGATTACGTAAATTTAGGAGTCCCATTCACACAATTAACATCACAGTCATACCAACAACTACACAAACGACTAAATAGCATAATACAAATCCTGGTATTTCCCTATCTGAACCTATCTACTCTTTGTGTGCGCCTCTTGTCATAGTTTGGGATTAACGGACCTTCGTACTAAACTTGAACTTTGTAAACTTTCGTAGTTTTGATAAAAATTGGGAAGTTTGGAACTTTAATAATTGTGGAAATCTGAACGATTAATAATTGCTCCGCAATTATTACACAAAAACAAAATTACACACAAACACCTTGCCGCTAAGGACAGCTTTCACATAAGTAACTTAACTGGGGAAGTCGGCCATTCCCCTCAGAATGACTGAATAATTAATAATTAAAACGGTTCTAGCGTTTTAATTCCTATTAGTCTTAATTCCAGCGTTTTAATTCCTATTAGTCTTAAGTAGCCGACCTACACAAGATTATACTTCATAGTTACAGACAACGTTTTCTTTTTTTAGCTTTGATAGCGCCTATTTTGCGATTACGGCCGGCAATTCCTAACTGCCGGCTGTGGGGAGAATCGTTCCTAATATAACTCGGATTTAACATGAGGTCGTAACCAAGGGACCTCCTTACTCAACTCAGGGGTGGGTCCCCACTCAAAATCCCGTTATTACTAAAAGAAACCCCAAAACATAAAAAAAGGAAAAAGTGACTGGCCACGAGGGCTCGCTAATTAAAAGTGAAAACACTGGCCACGAGGGCTCGCTGATTAAAAAGTGAAAACACTGGCCACGAGGGCTCGCTGATTAAAAAATGGAAAATACTGGCCACGAGGGCTCGCTGATTAAAAGATAAAAATAACTGGCCACGAGGGCTCGCTGATCTTCGATTAGGAATTAGCCAAAAGGGCTACAATTTTGATTAAAAGTTAAGGCCCGAAGGCAGGAAAAACCATAGTAAAAATAGGCCAAAAAGGGCCTTCTAAAACCAGGAAAATTTGCGTTCCTTGTGCGAATGGCCGAGCATAATGCTCGGCCATTTGCTTCGTGTTCACTCAGTTTTCCTCTCTGACCTGTGCGGGGGTCAGAGAGGTCCCTAACTCGTGTACCTAAGGGAGGGAGAAGTGCGTTGGGGATTCTCCGGTCAAAACGCTGGCACACCAGGAGACGCACTTTTAGAGGGGGGATACACGGCCGCTCTCGGCCGGAGCTGAAGCAAACACTAACTGGAAATTTTGAATTTCCAGTGAGCTCACAGGGGGCTGACAGCTCACTGACCTCACGCCTGTTGCCGGCCTCTTTGAAAAGAGCAGGATTTCCAGACTTTTCTGGAAATCCTCTTTGTTAGTGCAGACCCGACGTGGGCTGTTTGCACGCCTGGCCCACCGGGATGGAGATTTATGGGGGGTCTGGAGTTATGACCCTCCAACTGACCCCTTATTTGATGGATTTCCCAAGCTGAATTTCCAGAAACTTTCCAGACTTTTTGGTTAACATGTAGAGATAACCAAAGGGGGAATTTGCTACTTAAAAAGTTAATTTCCTTGAATCAAAAAATGAAATAGTACGGAATGAAGGCCTCTCTGGGCCCATTATGGAAAAATAAAGGTTAACCGCCACTTTGGCCGTAATATTTTGTAAATTTTATTTTTATTATTTTCAGGCGCTTCCTTGTTTCCAAGCCCCTTTCTTTTCTTTTTGGGCGTGCCCCTTCTGCCGAGAACAAGGGAGGCCGCTTGTTAATCCCAGCAACAATTGCTCTCCCTTCGCTGGAACTGGGAGTCCATACCTGAAGAAACAGGAGGGCAATTGGTGTGCAAAACGAGTGCATACAAGGAACTACGTAATTTTTTAGGGACTAAAAACTAAATATTAAAATTCTACGTACAAAGCTACCTAGGTCCACTTAGTTTCATTTTATTTTATTAATTTAGGAGAGGGTTATGCCCCCTCCGAACCTATTTTCACACCTAAGGTGTGTACTAAGTCTACTTCTGCAAGGCAAGTCTTTGCTGGATGAGGGCCAACAGAAGCCCAAGAATGAATTGGAAAATGAATGAACGTAACAACACGTGATTGTTACGTTCTGTTACAAAGTTTACGTAAGGTCATTATTAGATAATTAAAATGTAACTTCACAAAACTTTTTGGCCTGTATCTTTCGCATTATTTGGAGTTAAAAGACCGGGTTTGGATTTTTATAATCAGGAAAAAATTGCCTTTCAGATAAGCCTAAGTTATATTTTTACCAAAAATCTTCAAAATTCATTAATTATTACCAAATCACTGCTAGTTAGGCCTAGCTAACACCCATTAAGATCTCTTAACATCATTTCATGCACCTAGCTAAGGAATAATTACATTTTGGTGACCCATCTTCCAACATGTGAGCTGAATAACCGTATAAGACGTCTTTCAACAGCATTTTCTTTGAGAATTCGCTACTTCTTAGGCGACATGTTTATTAAACTTTTCTCTTCATTAATTTTAGTTTACTTTAACTGAAACTTCGGAATGTTTTTCTAACAACAGGAGGCCTTGCAAGGCCTAGGAAGAGTAACGACTCCTCCGTTATTTAATCAGAGACCATGATTAGGGCCTATTACTGTCCCTGGAGGGGTAACGACCCCTCCGTTATTAGTTAATACTCTGATTGATCCTTATTAACCCATATTCTACTGAGTTCCTATTCTATTCTTGCGTTATTTATTCGGGTTATAGTGCTATTTCTAACCTTATTTCCTAACCACGCTAGAACCTATGTCCCTATTGGTGAATTTCTGGGCGTTTTCAACCGACCGACAACTCTGGTACTCACATACTCGACAATAATCACAACAGTTGCTTGGACGTTCACGTAATGCATTCTAGGTTCAGAACAACAGATTTTCAACGACCAACAACAACAACAATTCCGCTTCAGATCACGGTTCATGATTTTAGGAGTTTTCTTAACTTTTTGAGTTTTAATTCATCCGTAACATTACACATTGTTGCAGTTGATTTACTTCATTTTCTTTCCTCTGTAAATTGTTTTGCAAATGATCACTGTTTTCCTTTTCTTGTACTACCGAAAATCGGGAGTTATTTGCCTGTCAGTTGATTGGCAGAGGTTTAACAAATCAATAAATAACTAAAACTACAATTACAATTTTCGTGTGAAAAGATTGATCTTGCGATTGCACTCTATTTGTTTCATCAGTGTTTGCTTAGCTTTAGAATTTAAAATAAATTGTGTAAAATAAACATATAGATAAATTATAATTTTCTATCTCTCGGTTTAGTCGATAATTTTGTATCCATCGAATCCTTTTAATTCGATTCGATTCATTCGAATCCGAAGTATTTAAGTTTCACAATTGGCCATGGCAATAAAATACTGCCATTCTTTTGTCTTAGAAACCGCGAATGTTGGGACGTTGAAAGTTGAAACTAGTCAAATGCTAACGTCACGAAAACTTCATGAAACACGTCAAATGCTAACGTCACGAAAACTTCATGAAACACGTCAAATGCTACAGTAGGAAAATATGTTCTATGAAAAACAAACAAAATATTGAACACATTTTTCAAACACTGCGGCGGTATTATTCCCCTTTTAAGAGGTAACTTGTTGTACTGTTTTGATGCTTCGCTCTAAATGTGCCCTATTCTCACCACATGCCTCATAGGTGGCTGTTTTTTGTATCGGAGGGACACTGGCACATATTTTAGCTGAAATAGTTTTAATTGTGATTTTCGCTTTGCATATATTCAACCTTACTATTTGAAAAGGTACCATTGCTTCAACTTTTACTGATAACTAAGTCGTTAATAAATTAAGGTTAGTTTTGAGACTCTATTCACTTAGTACCCCCTTGGTTGAATAAAACATTGTTCATTCTTCAGCCTATGCACGATATGCAAATTAGCTTTTTGTGCGGTGGCGTTAGTAGCGTTGATCATTGCTGAAGAGCAGTTGAATTCTGAAAAAACTTTTGTAAAGCTGCTTTGCACTTCTGTTGCACAGAGTAGGGAATAAAGTTTTGCTGAAATTACATGCATGTGTACAGTGGAAGAAACTTAGCCTCCAAAACCCCTTCTAGTTACCCAGTGTGTTTGTAACAAAATTTAGGCAATACATCTAACAGCGTTTCCCTAGTGTTGTCATGTTAGCGGCAAATCCTGCCACGAGGCATTCGCAGTCATCTTGGCAGGACCATAAACAGGAAGGAAATTTCAAAATTAATAGTAATCTGATTTTAGCCTTGTTTTCGCAGGGAGTAAACGTAAATAAAAATACATAAGAATGGTTATAAGCCTTTGCATCTCATATGGCCCTGTTGCGGAAAAGGTGGCGATGGTTTGCCGTACCAATTGTAGCTTGCGGTTTCAAAAATTTCATTTTCATCCAGTTTTAGATCGTTTCCTGTGCTAAACCTTTAATTTACGTTACTTCTTTCTGGGCCTTTTTTGGTTTGCTTTTAAGAAGACTCCAGGTGAGTTTCGAAGGTGGCTCCGGGTGGCTCAGCCCCGCAACAGGCCCAAATGACAACACTATTTCTCTCACAACATTTTTCATGTTGTCTCTTACATGTCTCTTACAACAACATGTCTCATGTTGGGTTTGACTCTCTAAAGAACAAGTATTCATTCTGGACAGTCTGTTTGCTCATTTCCAACGCTATGACCTACTGCTGTCCATAAAATGGAGTATGCAAACGTTTGGTCCATACACACTAGGCAGACGAGTCTTTCCAACTTTTGGCTAATTTCTTAAATTCCAAAAATCTCATAACATGGACAACGTTCAGCGGCGAGATAATGACCCTTTTAGGGGCCTACTTGTTCGATTCCTTACAATTTAAGAGATAACAGCGAAAATTGAATTTCGAGTTCCAAAACTGGCTATTTTTCAAAAAATCAAATACTACAAGATTTCCAGCTTCAACAGCGCTGGTCCGTCGATCAACTGTTGTCTATGTTTGTAGTCCTAAAGGACATGTTATGTCCAGATTGAGAGCTATCTGCGGCATCTCTCTCCATAGCACAGCAACGAAAATGTGAAATTTTGAAAATCGCAACCAGATTGCTTTGAACACAGATTTCTCTCCACTCATACACTCAATTACACAACGGCTTTGCACACGCTTTTTTGAGACAATTACAGAGGGCTATTTTTCATGGTTTCGCGTTTTGTCATTGTGTTCAAGAGAAATAAGCGCCCAAACTTGAAAATGTTGATAAAAATCAAACAAAAATTTACATTTCTCTCAAAATCTTGAGCTTACTTAAGGGGGCGCTTGCATTACCGGGAACGGTTCTCCTGAGTTTATTTTCCAACGAATCTATTTCAAACTTTCAGCATAGGTAGCTGGTGCTAAATGCTAACAATATGTAGAATTTGAATAATGCAGTGCTTGGCTTGCGACTTACACAAGAAGGATAAGCTGAAATTTTCAAAACGCTGTCACTCATTAACGGCTGAATGCAATTAGCTCAAATTTGGCACAAATGCGTAAATGAACATAACGCAGGGGCAATTTTTCAGTTTTTCGATTTATGCAGTTTTGGGTATTTTATGAATATTCGAAAACTTTGAAATTCAATATCTCATGGAATATACGATTTAAACAAAAACTAAAAAAATTGCCCCTGCGTACCCGTCAAATAAACGTGCATGCAAAATTAGAGCTAGTTTGGTCGCCGCGTTTATGAGAAAATCAAAATGAAAAATTTCGCACTAATCACTTCAGTTTTTCGCAAATATTGTGCTTTTAATAAGTCTCACAGTGTATTTCATACAATAATAAACAAGTTCAACACAAAAGCAACAAGACCTGTAGAATTCATTTCCGAACGATCGGTCTTTACATTGGCATAATCGAGTTGGGAATGGTAAACGTAACATTGTCATATATTCAACCGCCTGTAACTTTTGATTGCAACTACGTACAGGAGAGATATACACATCGTTGTAACGGGCTTTTTATGCTCTTTCACCTAGTGCATTCGACGTTGTCGTTTGCAGCTTTAATAAAGTTTTGAAATTTTAAGCCATACCGGTGGCTAGCCAAGCATGTGGTCTCCGTTGCCTAAATTTTGTCAAAAGATGCAAAGACAACCAAAGTAAGTTTAGTTGGGATTCTGTTAAAATTGAGCTATCGGTCTAAATTTTATATATATAATCCCGATAATGCAAGCGCCACCTTAAGGGGGGGTCCACTTTGGGGTCATTTTTTGACCATCTCCGATTTTTCTCATTTTCACATATTTTATTGTCCAAGTGGGATATTTTAACGGGTTTATAAAATTTAAGTAGGATCTCTTACGGTTCTTGAGAAAATTCCTCTCAAAGGAGAGGTATGCATGTGTTAAACATAGGAAATCGAAAAAGTGTCGATTATAATTCTGCGCCAAAAAATCTCGAAACTGGTGTGAGATATCGGGTAACATTTGATATTGTTTTAAACCTCTAAGCAGATACTGTGTCACTGTGGAATTAGAATTTTGAATTAGGCCTTCAAAAAATTTTAATGAATTTTTGAATTTAGCGAACTGCCGAAAATAGCTAAATTCTGTCGTTTTTGGTGACCAAAAATGGGGGTCATTAAGTTTGACTGCATATTACAAAAAATAGAGATCCTAACTAAAATTCTAACTCCACAGTGACACAGTATATGTATAAAGCTTTCAAATGATACCCAATGTTACTTGCAATCTTTTGCCAGTGTCGACATTCGAGAACATAGAACATAGAAATTAAGTAAAATTTTCCATTATCTAAACAATAGAAATTAGAAAATTAAGATGACGAAAAATTTCCCGGACAGTGTTCACAATGGAAGTTTTAAGGTTTAAGGTTTAAGCAAGCCGAGTTAAAATAGTTTAACTCTGTGTTTAGGTTTAAGCTTCCACTGGATCATATATGAAAGGTTCAGTTAATAATTTTTATTATATGCATACTAGAAACTACACAGAACTAAAAAATTTTAAAATCCTTGGAGATTTGAGCGCACCCTGGCTGATATAAAAATCACGTGATATTCAGACAACCTTCCCGCCCAACTGCTTAAACCTTAAACCTTAAACCTTAATCCCTAAACCTTAGATCTTAAACCTATTGCAGTGTGAACCGGGCTTTACCAGCCGCCATCAGACTCATTAGTTTGAGCGTGGATGACATTCCGTCGACATGAGGGGTCGACCACATCGGAGCCACCCAAGGAAATTGCATGAATACTGGAAATGACCAGAGAAGACGGTTCGCTTAGGCTCGCAGCGGCTTTACCGATGACCACTCAACTTCCAACGCATTGCGCGATTCATAAATTGTGTAGATAGGCGTGGTGAGTCTACTCCGGCCTGTTCGATCACTTGGATTTATAGTTCCCGTAGAGTCTCTGTTGCCGCGGCGCCGCGGCTCAGAATCCTCCACCAAAACAAGTCAGGGCGCTATGAATGCGTAGTATTTGTGGGGACGCTGTCGAACTGAGGTCTGAGGCCGATTTCATAAATAGTTGCAAGTGTTACAAGTCACAAGTTACAAGCAATTTTTGTTTCACTTATGCTGTGTTTTTACAAGTGTTCTACAAGCAGAATCTTCAGTTTCCGTTTCACGAACACACAAGATACAAGCTTACAAGCTAACTGAAATTAGCTTTACAAGTTTACAAGTCAAAGGTTGTCTTGTAGGATCCAGGTAAATTTGTCCTTATTTTCAATAAGCCATCGGGCAAACTGTAGTTTTTGGCTAAATGTGGCTGTAGTATGGGAGCCCATAGATGGAAATAGTGATGTTTCAGTCACTGAAACTGAAACTGAAACTAGGTTTCAGTTTGTACAGGTTTCAGTTTCAGTCACTGAAACTGAAACTGAAACTGAAACTATTTTGAGAAGAGACCTGAAACTGAAACTGAAACATTTTTAGGCAGACGACTGAAACTGAAACTGAAACTGAAACTATATTGGGTAAAAGAGTGAAACTCGGACTGAAACTAGTTTCAGTCTTTCCTTAAATCTTGAAATTTTTAAGGTTTTGAGCTTGGATTCTGTGAACATTGCTGTAAGAGAGACTGAATAAACATTAAATTGTGCTTTATATTAACTCAGAGACCTGGAAACCGTTGTTTTAAAAGCGAACTGAAACTGAAACTGAAACTCCGACTGAAACTAAAACTGAAACTGAAATTATTTTACTTTGATGACTGTAACTTTAACTGAAACTGAAACTGTTTTGGTCCGCCGACTGAAACTGGAACTGAAACTGAAATTGTTTCGAACCGCCGACTGAAACTGAAACTGAAACTGAAACTAAAATCGGCTACTGAAACAACACTAGATGGAAATAATCAACCTAATTCTAAATGTAATAATGCAATTTTTCGAAGGTTCTTCATGTTTAGGCCTGCATTACTCTGTAATAATACCATGTATTTGTTACCCAATATGTCTCCTCTCATTATGCCAAATCGTAGATGTTTTCACCGAACCAACCAGCTATGAGAAATATTAAATGTTTATGCTGGGTGCCGCTGAAATCGGGGGGGGGGTCGGCTAGGTTTCCATGGGCGTTGTTGATGATTGGAACCAGTTGCGAATCAGAGACTTCTTAATATTTTGCCTTCGTACTATAATAATTGCAATCCAAAAAACTTTGGGAACCCCATTTTTGACCCTTCCCCCTTAAATGGTACACACTCGGGAGCATAAGAACAAGCTCGCTATCAGGAAATGACAGCTTGACACAGGTCCCGCTCTTATCTATATACTACACTTTTGTGTTTGGGATGAAATCCTAGTGTTGTAGCCGTGTAGCCGAATGGTTAAGGCGTTGGTCTTAGCATCGATTCCCTCCTTAGCCATAATGACGTAGCATAGTTCGTTGCATTGTTTCCGTGCGCAAGACACCTAGGCTATACCTCCGCCGGTCGGATTAAGCGTTAAGTTAGTGTCTGGCAGTGCACGCTAAAAACCCTTAACTCACATATCGTCAAGAGTTAAATGCGCGAGACCCGATGGAAAGGCACCCCACCTATGGGATCAACCAGTACCCTTGCAACATGACCAAACAACACCTGCGAAGGGGTGCTGGGTGCAAACAAGTCAAGTACCTTTAATTGGTCACACTTCCTGTGGCTTGCTTCGTGATCCCCTCACCTGCGCTAGAGACCGCGAAGGGCGCTGTGCTCATCTGCCACGAGTATGAGCAGTCAATGGAGAAGACAACCCAGAGCGGAAAGGTAAAGACGGATCCCCTCCAGCCTCCTACAAACGTTTATATTGTTTGGCGGGAGATTTTAGGCAAAAAATAATCCACTTTTTCTCATTTCTTAAGTTTAACCTGGCCAAACCTTAATTTTGAAGTGAATGAAGTAAAAAATCTGCGACACCGTACAAAGTAAAAAATTATCCCAATATGGATCCTCATAATTTGGAATTTCTAACAGCTAATCTGAACAGTTACATTGAAATCTATTGTTACACCAGCAGCAAATTTCACAATTCAATACAATATATGTACACAGTTATGAAGGAGGGGGTCAACCATTTTTCTGCAGCCCACCGTAACATACAAACTTCGAAGTTCAGAACAACATCACAACTGTTTGAATCAAAACCATTGGCAAAAACCTTAATTATACTGAAAACCAACGAACATTACACCCACTGCTACTATACTTTTCAGTCCCATAGCTCTCAGGTGCAATGGGTGTAGTTCAGTGTAGTTCAGCTTCAGCTTCTGAAAGAGTCCCAGACTTCGTTAACGCCAACAACAAGGCGTCAGGAATGCTGCGATTGACAGAAGTTCAGAAAACACAATGTCAGACAAGACAGGTTACTGGTTATCGTTGCGCTCAAGGCAGCTCCAAAATGCCAATTCTTCAACGAATGGACAACGCTGGACTAGAATCGACAAGGAATGATAGGAGAGATGGCAATTGCCAACCATGAGAGATCTGAGCTGATAGGTGATCTCTTCGAACACTTCTGCCAGGAAATGCTCACCGTAGAGATTATGTCGCAGCGCCAACTGCCATGACATATGACAAGGAAGGTGGTATAAAGCAGCACAAGGCTTTCCGGCTGGCAATAAAAACCATGTCCAGCTTTCACACGGAAAAAATAAGAGTGAATCAGAAAACCTTATTTGGAAGAGGTCAGTCGAGAAATTTCGTCCAATTCCTGTTGGCTAAAGACGTCGTTATCCAACAGTTGTAGGATGAAATTCCGGTCGAATCGAATGCGATAATCAGCATTTGACATGTGCATTCCCAGTATAAGCAAACAAGGAAAATCCTTACCAAACCGTGCCAGAACGAACACTTCAATTGGAGTTCTTTCAGACCTCGAAACCGAGTCATTACCCACTCTACTCGACTATTCACGACTTCAGCTTAGGTGTATTCAGAATCAAATTGAATCATGCCTGAGAAATTGATCTTGGCAGCGCCAATGATTATAGCCTTCACATTGAAATAGGTATGGAAAATCATATAACGAAATCGATTGGAAACTCTCTCGAATGGAACACTTTCACTCCAAGAAAGTTGATGAAAAAAAGTTCACCAAAGCGAGATCAGGAAAATCGGAACAAAGATTTCAGTTGACATGATGTCATCAAATCAGACGAGACGACCTAAAACAAAAATGAAGTTGGAACATGCACATTTAGAAATTGTTTACGAAGGAAAAAAATTAGGACCTAAAAAACTACAAAAACAATGTTTGAATTTAAGCGATCAGGCTATTGCTTGACATTGACTATTCACTTGAGGAGATTTGAAGGAGGACGAGGACAAAGCACTGCGTGGTTCTTTCGGCAAAAAGTGGGGTTGGGAAGTGGGAGAGCTAAACTAAGCTAAAGGTACCTAAGCAAACTAAAGCTGAAACGTGTACTCAAACGTCAGTTTCAGTAGCAAAGCAAGTTTGAAAAATTTCAGGGGGGGGGTGCGTCAGTGGAACAGAATGAAAGGGCCAGTGAAAACAATTCGTGGGATGCAAAAATGAACGAAATCGGTTGAGAAATGAGGTCACTAGGACCTATCTTTGTACAATTTTTGGCCAAACTTTCCTGAAAGCGGGGGCAGGCCTGGGTAGTGTCTGTGCTAGGTCGGTTTCAATTTCGGCCGGCGGAAACTGTCAGAATAAAAAATTTCATGGATTATAAAGGGGTGTCAGTGCTACAGAATGAGAGGGCCGATGAAAACAAATCGTTTGACGGTAAAAATGAGCGAAATCGGTTGAGAAATGAGGGCGCTAGGGTCTATTTTGGACATTGGCAAATTTGGACAACACACAAAATAGGCCGGCCTGAATGCATTGGAATACTTTTGGAATGTTAGCCGAGGTGAAACTTTGGAAAAATTTCAAAGGAGAGGGCGTCAGTGATATAGCCTGAAAGGCCAGATCATACCAGATTTGGCTGATGAAGTGAAGCAAGGGTTCTATAGCCCGGTCCCCGAGAATAGGAGTGGATCCTGATCGGCGACCTAATTCGACGACGACGAGATCCTAGTGAACTAACTTAATATGACTGACCGTTGAGACTGCTAAGTGTGTGTCAGAGGTTGACAGATAAGTGATGTTCTGTAGATGTGGTTAATCTCGATAAAATGCACGTGTGTAGAAATCCTCCCAAAATTGCCAAGACAACTAGAGGCAAAAGCACCTCTATTATTTAATCCAGTAAACAAAATATTCGCGTAACTCAAATAGTTCCAACGTACAGACATACTACAACAGAAAATAGAATGGCTGGCAGGAGCGAAACAAAAATGCTACCCTCCCCGTTCAACCCACTAAAACAGACTGAATACTTTCTACAAACGTTTATATTGTTTGGCGGGAGATTTTAGGCAAAAAATAATCCACTTTTTCTCATTTCTTAAGTTTAACCTGGCCATATCTTAATTTTGAAGTGAATGAAGTAAAAATCTGCGACACCGTTCAAAGTAAAAAATTATCCCAATATGGATCCTCATAATTTGGAATTTCTAACAGCTAATCTGAACAGTTACATTGAAATCTATTGTTACACCAGCTGCAAATTTCACAATTCAATACAATATAGGTACACAGTTATGAAGGAGGGGGTCAACCATTTTTCTGCAGACCACCTTAACATACAAACTTCGAAGTTCAGAAGAACATCACAACTGTTTGAATCAAAACCATTGGCAAAAACTTTAATTATACTGAAAACCAACGTACATTACACCCACTGCTACTATATTTTTCAGTCCCATAGCTCTCAGGTGCAATGGGTGTAGTTCAGTGTAGTTCAGCTTCAGCTTCTGAAAGAGTCCCAGACTTCGTTAACGCCAACAACAAGGCGTCAGGAATGCTGCGATTGACAGAAGTTCAGAAAACACAATGTCAGACAAGACAAGTTACTGGTTATCGTTGCGCTCAAGGCAGCTCCAAAATGCCAATTCTTCAACGAATGGACAACGCTGGACTAGAATCGACAAGGAATGATAGGAGAGATGGCAATTACCAACCATGAGAGATCTGAGCTGATAGGTGATCTCTTCGAACACTTCTGCCAGGAAATGCTCACCGTAGAGATTTTGTCGCAGCGCCAACTGCCATGACATATGACAAGGAAGGTGGTATAAAGCAGCACAAGGCTTTCCGACTGGCAAAAAAACCATGTCCAGCTTTCACACGGAAAAAATAAGAGTGGATCAGAAAACCTTATTTGGAAGAGGTAAGTCGAGAAATTTCGTCCAATTCCTGTTGGCTAAAGACGTCGTTATCCAACAGTTGTAGGATGAAATTCCGGTCGAATCGAATGCGATAATCAGCATTTGACATGTGCATTCCCAGTATAAGCAAACAAGGAAAATCCTTACCAAACCGTGCCAGAACGAACACTTCAATTGGAGTTCTTTCAGACCTCGAAACTGAGTCTTGACCCACTCTACTCGACTATTTACGACTTCAGCCTAGGTGTATTCAGAATCAAATTGAATCATGCCTGAGAAATTAATCTTGGCAGCGCCAACGATTATACCCTTCACATTGAAATAGGTATGGAAAATCAGATAACGACATCGATTGGAAACTCTCTCGAACGGAACACTTTCACTCCAAGAAAATTGATGAAAAACGTTCACCAAAACGAGATCAGGAAAATCGGAACAAAGATTTCAGTTGACATGATGTCATCAAATCAGACGAGACAACCTAAAACAGAAATGAAGTTGGAACATGCACATTTAGAAATTGTTTACGAAGGAAAAAATTAGGACCTAAAACTACAAAAACAATGTTTGAATTTAAGCGATCAGGCTATTGCTTGACATTGACTATTCACTTGAGGAGATTTGAAGGAGGACGAGGACAAAGCACTGCGTGGTTCTTTCGGTAAAAAGTGGGGTTGGGAAGTGGGGAGCTAAGCAAACTAAAGCTGAAACGTGTGCTCAAACGTCAGTTTCAGTAGCAAAGCAAGTTTGAAAAATTTCAGGGGGAGGGTTCAATTTAAGCGGTCAGGCTATTGCTTGACATTGGCTGTTCACTTGAGGAGATTTGTAGCCATTCCCAGGTACTTAAGCCTACCAGCTCACCCAAAAACTTGTTAACTTACACGATTTATATTCAAAAAATAGCAAATGAAAAGAAAGAATTGTATGATTGATCCAGACCAGCTAATTCTAGGTACTGAGACAGAAAACTGAGCTAACTAAACAACAAATAGCAATGGCAAAGCTATGGTGAACAGTCATGGGGTGGACCGGGGGAAGACTACCCACTTTTCGCTTGCCTCACTCATGTTTGTTGTCAGTTTCTCTACAGACAAAGCTGTAGAAAACGTACGAGAAATATGTTCTCATTGCCTACTACATTGTTTGACCCAAAAAAATTGGTCTTTTACCTTTCCTCCTTCCATTTCTTTTTCAATTAAACCATCTAGTTTTGGTAACAAATATCCATCTTGAAGTACAAGAATCAGTCGACATTGTAAAACTTTCGAATGTTTTTCTCGGGAAGGATATTTTTCGGGCGACTTTCTGACCCCCTTGGAGCTGAATTGTTGCCGTGGTGAAAGCGAGTTCGGTATTCCTTTGCGGGAAGGAGGGGAGAATTCCTCTAGCTTGTCCAAGAGTTCCTCCCCCCAGGTAATGATTATGTAAAATCTACTATATTTAACGAAATCAGCCATGGTGGTTTAATAGAACATTAAAGGACCCACTGTTTAAATAAGCTGAGGTCACAGTTTTATATGCACCTGAGGTGCGAACTACAGCGACAAATTCAGGGTCAAAGACAATTGCAAACATAGGCTTGCTACATATATATGAATCTAAGTTAAAAGTTAAACTCAGACTAGCTCAGCAACCTACTGGCTTCAGCCAAAGCAAAACGTTGCAACTGACTACCTACCAAGTTCCAACTCCCTAGATTCGACTGTTAAATGCAAAAAATTTCCAGACAATATAATACGTCGAATTGCTCAGGCTATAGAACAGTTTAAGCTTACTCGTTTAACCTAACCAACCAAGCAGACGTCTTAATCTTGACTTCATCAAAGTATTACAATTCTAGGAATTATAATATCAACAGTCATTTCTCGCTGAGAGCAAAATGCAAGTCAGCACGCATACTGCACAAAAAAAACTAAGTTACACTTTAGACCAAGTCCAGAGCTGCACGCTAATGCCAATTTCTCTGAAATAGAAAGTCTAACGCAAGCTTGTAGATTTTTAGTCAAAACATAAATACTACCAAGTTCAAGGCCTAGGCGAAAAGAGCATATTATCAGACAATATATGGAGCCTTTACAATTGTGATAGCAGCTCACGGGCGGGTTTGCGCATCTACGTTGACACAGATCTACCACCCCAATTTTATGTAAATAATGAAGCAAGGAATTATTTAGAAAATCAGAAGGTGATTGAAGTCATTCCCAAAGACCACTCGCTCACAGTTCTATTCGCTTTTCAGGAATTTTATGCAGCTATTGATAGTTATATCAAGAGTCCATAATAACTAAGAGTGTGACAAGCGTCAAGCTCTTAGTTATTAGACATGCGAAAATTATCTTCACGATAACGGCTGCACCCACCCCACAAATTAGACTCATAACTTCAAGGAAATTTGCACACTATGTTTGTATCCTAAAATCTAAAGCTCAAAAACGCAACTAACTAGTCAGTTGGTTCAATGTGCGTCTGCTGCGAGCTTCAACATGCAAACATAGCGCGCAAATTTCTTTGAAGTGATGGGTCTAATTTCGGGGGGGTCCGCCGTTATTGTGCAGCTATGTTGCAAGCCTAACAACTAAGAGCTTGATGCTTGTCGCACTCTTAATTATTATGTACTCTTGGTTATATATATATATATATATATATATATATATATATATATATATATATATATATATATATAAATATATATATATATATATATATATATGTTACGTTTATTAACTGCTCTATGGGGACACATTTGTCTCTATGGGGTCTTCACTTGTCTCTATGGGGTCTTTTTTCAGGACCCCATAGGGAAACTTCTGGATAACGTCTCTATGGGGTCACCCATCATGTAGAGAATTTTTTGGTGATCAATATTAGCTATGTTTTATGATATTATCTTAGGTTTAAAAAATGGCTTAGGCTTAGACGTGTAAAAGCACGCTCTGTTCTAAGGCTGCGAGCTCTCTATAAAAGCACGCTCTGTGCTAAGGCTGCGATATATATATATATATATATATATATATATATATATATATATATATATATATATATATCAGTATAATTTCATTACGCTTCAAAATTAAGGCTAAATTGAACGCATAAATCCAGCGTACCCTTTTGATTTTTGGAACAACTGGTACATGTGCATAAACGCCAGTTTGCAAAAAATGTCAAATTGTCATTTGAAAAAACAGTCCGTCCTTGGTGATCCCAGCAAACTAAGATTGCTAGCAAAGTTAAGGTATGTGTCGGATCGAAGACTCGAATTCATCATAACTGAACTGTTATCAGCTGCGCGGGACCTGACACTGTCTTCTTGTAATGCTTGTTTTGGCAAACCAAACAACTAATTTTTAAATACAGCCTGTGAGCCGAATAGCCGAATGAAAACAGGTTTAGCCTATATCGGTTAGGAAGAGCCCTGATCAGGTTATGCTTGTTGTTGTTGTTGCTGCTGCTACTGCTGTTATTAGGTGTCAGCTACCCATTAAAAGCTTTCAAATATTTCCGAGCTTACACTGCTCCTAAGTCCTAACCGGTATAGGATCAACTGGAGTGGGGACTAAAATCGAAGCAGAAAGCGATGCTCCGAAAATTTTAGAATCTCATTAAGAAGATTTAAGGAATAGTTTAGAAAAATAAGTTTGACAGTTAAAACTGAAAAAATCTGGGCGCAAAGTGTTACACATAAAATCATTCGACTGAAAGCAAGTCCCTTTGGGTCAGTCGACGTAGGCTACACCCTGTGAATGACCATTGAGTCCACCGATGAAACTGTCTACAAACACTTGCTCCACGTGAGAGTTGTCTAATAAGAAAAGAATAATAGCAAGAGTGGTTATTAGCTGCACTTAGATGCATCCACCACCTCTAAGCTTTCCTAATCAACGATAAAATAGCGAAATCCCTCCAAGATAAGGGCGTACCAACCGCAGGACGAGAAAAGACTAGACAATGTACAGACGTCTATAGAAACTGGTCATGAAAAAACGTGCGTGAATTACACAGGTCGACGCAATTTAGAAAGCCGACCATTCAATGGGTAAGAGTAACGCGGCCAGTATGCTGAATGTCAAGGGAGTCTGGTTCCACATAAAATCCTGAAACTCCATTACAAATAATTGTGGATGTCTGGGTCTGCCTGTCTCGCCTATTTAGCGAGGAGTCTCCTGCAAGATTAAACAGACCAATGTTTGCTTCACTACTGCTGCTCAGAAGTCTTTAGTGAAGTGCAGTCAGATCCGCTCACCAAACATTATCCCAAACATTTGCAACTTTCAAATTAAGTATTAGGATTTCTTGCTCCTGGAATTATCTGTCTACAGAAAACAGTAGAGATCAGAAAAATTTACCATATCATCCTCAAATTGATCGCTGCGATCAGATGTTTCAACTTTACGGTTTGGAACTTTTTCTCTGGGTATGTGTCCTGGTCACCCTGCAAAATAATTTATACATAAGGTACGACCCACCCGCACCCCTCCCCTCTTGTCACACAAGAAAGAATATATCTTAGTCGTTAATGTGGACTACGTTCTTGGCGAAAATAATAAATTGTAAATTAAATGATAAGTATACACTCAGTAGTCACTCACCTACACTCTTGGCACGGCAATGTTCGCAAAACCTATCTGCATTAGCGCACTAAATAGAAACTAATAGTTCATATAGTGTTTAAGCCAGTCAGTAATTTAAAAGAAGTAATTGCTCCAGGGCTTATTTGTACCAGGTGGCTCTTTCAAGTGAATGCGCGTTTTATGAGAACCTTGCAAAAAAATCAGAAACGTTTCCGAGAGCATTGCTAAAAACTAATCATTAATCAATCACATATATATTTTAATCCCACTGACCGCATCCTCATCGTCCTCTCCATTGTAAACTGTCAAATCAATGCATAGAATTTTACTCCGTCGGCAATCCTGTTCGTCACCTGCCGTAGATATCTGAAATACAAACGATTTTTGTGCGACGAAAAGGAAGAATAAAGACGCCATTCTGTAATAACAAGTATTTTGTGAATACTTAAGCTGCCGTCCCAGTTAGGCTACGTGCCCCCGACAACATGAAATGGAAGCAGTATGTTACCTGAACAACAGGAGAAACCACCTCCTATTAGCACCACAAAGAAGGCTAGAATTCAGACCTAAACCTTACGTCCCCAGGCGACTCATGCCTTCGGACTCAACGCGGTACAGTTCGGAGTTTCGAAATAGACGATGGTGGAAACACCGCAGGCTTCCGTATGATGGCTTCAGTGCAGTTTGGAACCGCCCAGAAAGGTCACCGTAGTTTTCGAAAAAGTCAGCCTCCGTGGAAGTTGGCTCCCAGAAAGAGGCACTGCCCTCCTTTTGCGGCTCGGCCTTTTTCTCAAGTTTGGCGAACTGGGTGACGAAGGAAGAGAATTCCCACCAACTGGCCCGCAGAGAACCAGCACCATCTGGACATCCAGAGAGACAGTTGCCGTGCTTCGTAGATCGGCTTAGTAAGAGTTCTCACGCGAGGATAGTGGGCCATACCACAGTGTCTGAGGAATTTAATATGGTCCAGACAGTTAGTCTCATGAGGGCATTGTGATTAAGGTAAGGACTCCGCAGTAGTGACACATCTCAAAATGGAGGAGAGCCCGTCTCAGTTGAAATGAAATCCAGCTGCGGGTTCAACGGCTGCAGCAGAAGGTGGAGACGCCTTGTCCAATTCTCACGAATTTCGCAGCTTTCATGGGAAGGCCGGCGAACAGCAGCAACCTCTCAATCTGGTGCGTCCAAGCTGTTAGGTCCAAGACCTCAGATGCGACGGCAACCTGAAATAAAAACGTAAAAAAAGTCCAGCAAGGTAGTTAAATCCAAAGTACTCTTATGCTTAAGTTAACTCATACCTCAGACGTCAACACCCTGTACACGGCAAACTGTTTCCTGAGCCTCAATAAACTCGTCAGATCCTGTTCGCGACTACTACTGAAAAGTTTTTTCACTCAAACTGCCAGTAAACAGCATACGTAAGGATACTTATACCTAATAGCACACACGTAATCGTTCGAATCTGAGGAAGTTCTAGAGAATTCACTTTCCTAATTAACCACCCACAACTTACTACTACAATTGCTGGTTGCCACTGACTGTCCAAAGCACCTGCAACAGTTTTAAGTGCCAGAATTCCGATTAGCGTGTGCCGAATTCTAATTCCTTATAAAGGTTCCTTTGGTGCCATGATATGAAGGAGATATGGGCCGAGGGATTTTTGAATTTAGCTGAGCAGGTCTTACGGTTGAGGAAATCGGCCAGCACTTCGCAATGAGTTTTTTTGACTATTCCAAAGCTTTAGCCCAAACCAAAAAACGACCCTCCGCCAAAATGCGAAATTCCACTCTCCCAAAAATCTGCGGAATCCTTCGAGTAGTTTTTGAGAAATATATGTTTGAAACAAAATAATCCAGTTTTGCCAAAATTGTTTTTCGGCGAAATCTCTAGCTTAAAGCAACGAACTTCAGCTAATAGCCATTGATAAAATGTGCAATTAGACTATATATCGATGAGTATACATGAATCAAAACAAAACAATTAGACCATGTATCAATTGAGTATAAATAAGCGAAGATTGTCTGTAAGATTTGGCAGTAATCTTGAAAAAACTGATTTCCTCGAAAATGGCCATTGTTTGACCCTCAAAATGGGTTTTGCTTATAGTGATTTAACCACTGGAGCCAGCTCAAAGGTTGTAAAAGCAAATATGTTCATTCTTGTGCCCTCTTTCCAGCCATCACAACCAATCCGGTGTCTGGTCAACCAACTGAAAGCCTAAGGCCAAAAACCAAAACTTTCTTATCTTTTGGCCGAAGAATACGGGACTGGTCCCAGAATGTTAAAGAGCAAATAGGAAATTATTATTATTATTTCATATGTTTTAGTTATTTACGTAAAGGATTAAAGCCGTATGAGTCAAAAATACCCATAGGAAACTAATAGCTTAAGGAGTGAAGAGCTACTGAAACTCACATTGAAGGTTTACCGAAGATGAAGGCTACTCCTGCATGTTCAATCCACCTTCCGCAGTCAGATGCGTGCACCTAAGACGCTACAGCCCACCTAAACGAAACAACAAAACTATTTCTTAATCTGTATATGCGTAAACATTAGCAAAACCATAAGCAAGTCCTCACGTGGTACTGATCTCTCCCATAGGTTTCACGGAGGGTCTCCTCCCTGTCCCCATCACAGCTGGTATTCACCGTATCCTTCAGAGGCAGTGAATGATTTTGTGGAATTCTTTTACTTGGAATTCTCAGGTCCTTTCCACGGCGGACCAATCGTAGAACAACCATCATATGACCCAGCTTCCGTCTCCATAGGCCCGGGCAGGCTTCCAAGTAGCTAAGCACTAACTTTGCTGTAGCACTACGGACCATGTTTGCCTTGGCCGCCCTTTGTCCTTCGGAGACTCTTGTCGATACTATGGATTCATCTCTCCATTGCCCGGTAACCTTTTTGCAGACTGTATTTCGCCACACCTAGTCTTTAAAGTACCTTTCTGTTTTCTTTGCCAAAACAGATTCTCTCTCACCTATATACCGCTCCCGCCAGCCAAAACGAGGTATAACTCTACACCGGGTGACTTCTTATTCTGTATGTAGTTCTCTTGGAGGTTTTCCTTCCAACGTAGAGTAGTCCAAGAGACCGATGGTACTTCTTTAAGCATTGCTCCCCTAATTTCTTAAGCAGTCGAATATCACTATTCTTCGTACTCCGCCCCAACATCTCATAATTCTAATAAGTGAACTGAAACGTTAACTTAACAGTCATTTTGTTTACAAAGGATTTATGAGGGGTAAGGGAATAATATCGGATCAGAGGGATACGCTACTCGACAACTAATAGAGGAGCAGGATGAGAGGATATAGCATAGCATGCGTGTAGCAGAGGATATAAGGGATAAGGAACTGACATCTGATTTCGATGAGAGGGAACTGTTACTTCATACCGATTGCAGGAGCAGGAGGCGAATAGGACTAAAGCTGGGGAGGTTCCAATTTTCGAAACCGGTCCCGGTCCCGGTTCCGGTTCCCGATTTCAAGTACAAAATTAGTAGTAATAATTTTCTTTGTTATTTAACATTTGTTGTAGGCCCTATAGTGGGAAAATAAATATACAATATTATTTGATTTGATTTTGATTTTGAAATTTTGATTTTTGACCATTTTGGTCCCGAACCCGGTCCGGACCTCTGGCCTGGGTGCCATAAGGGTCCGAGCGCCATCGGGTCCTAGAACAAAACTAAATGATTTAGTTTCAACCCCCAAGACCTGGACCTCACCACCCCAGAGGAGTCGCTCACCCCCTAAAATCCGGATTTTTCCGGTTTTTTGAGCACGGCCGCCGGTTCACTCCCCCCCCAGAATTTTCCCTGAATTTTCTCTCCTGCACATGTTTGACCAAGAGTCGACACATCTGGGGACGATGTTATCAAGTGTCTTAACCCGGGTTGAATGAAACCTCAACCCGGGTTGAGATTGGGCTGGGAAACCTTTGACCCCGGTGTTATCAAAATCGGGTTGAATTAACTCGGGTTGAAATAACGGGGCTGAGTTTAAAAACTGGGTTGAGATATACCGAATTAACGCAGGCTAAGATAGGTCAACCCCAAAATGTTGGATAACACTAGGTTGAACATCGGGGTTTAGCCAACCCCAAAATTTTAGGGTTGAACCTAAAAATTGGTTCAACCCAGGTTGATAATACTGGCCCCAGAACTGGCTGGTTTTAACGATAAGTTTAGTTTTAACTCAACTACGTTTGCTTAACCTTAGCACCAGCAGATACACTCATGCTAACACAATTCCATAAAAGAGCAACAACGGATGAGTTGAATCCTGCGGCCAAAAACTGGCTAAATCTCACGAAAGGAAAAATATATAAAGACTTCATAAAGCGAAAATGAGATCAAACGAAATCTTCCGATTGCATGGAATCATAACTGTGTAGGATCTACCCGAGCTGTAAGCAATAAACAAAATCTCCGAACGAAAATAGGCATTTGAGGCGGGATAACTGCTGTCATACCTTATTTTATGGAATTCATTAAATTTCAAATTGGTTTGGACCAAGAATATGTGTCCAATATAAACCGCCAGTTTCGATAATTTGACAATGAAAAATTTTAAAATTTGTTGTAAAGTCCACGCTTATTGAATGCTGGTGCGTTATTTCTATCAAAGCTAATGGATAGTTTACTTGGAGGGACTTCTGTGTTTGCCTGCATTCATTCATACTGTGTGGTACTGGCACTGGGCATAGGCGTACCAGGCTACAGTTTACCCCCTGTGAGCATAGGTGTAACGGAGATTTGGGGTGGGGGAGGCTCCCCCCCAACATTTTCTGGGGGGGCCCCCTCTGGCGACCCCCCCCAACCCCCCCCAGGACCCCCCCAACCCTCCCCCAAAAAAATTTTTCATTTTTTATGCCAAAAATCGCATTTTCAACCGTTTCTAATGATAAAAAACATCTAACCATAAAGTAATTTTAACATTAGACAGTGGTTTTAAACTCCAAAACTTGATTGCCAACATGTTTCCAAGTCCAAAATAAGGACACTATTGAGTCATAAGATCCATAATACAGTTAAAAACGTGTATTTCTCATAATAATAAACAGTTTAAGCCAAAAATTTGGACATTTTTGAAAATTTTTTCAAAATTTACCCAAAAAATACCCAATTTTTGGCCATTTTTCGCGCCTTCGGCGCGACTACCCCCGCCCCCCCCCCCCCAGTGGGGGGGGGACGTCCCCCCCCAAAAATTTTTGGGGGTTGGTTGAAAAAAGGCTTGGGGGGGGGGGGCAACCCCCCCCCCCAACCCCCCCCACCTTACACCTATGCCTGTGAGACCCCCCCCCCGGCCCCCCCCAACGGAGAGGCCAGACCCCCTCCTCCCCAACCCGACCTCAACTACTCCCCCCCCAAGTCGAGCTCAAACCCCCCTCCCCCTAAAATTGGGTCCAAAAGTAGAAAATGCAAAATTTTTGAAAAATTTTTTGCAACTTCTGGAAATTTTCGAAAAAAATTAGAAAAATAGGCTATAAATCACCTATAAACAGCTAAAGATGGTTATTTATAGCAATTAAAAGGTAATGTCAGCAATTATAAACCACAATCTGGGCTAATTTAGGCATATTTTAGTACAAATTTGTGAATTTTCAAGCCCTATTTTCGCATACGAAAAACTGTTGACAGAAGGTTTTGAGCACGTTTAATGTACTGTGCATCGAGCATTTTAACTAAAAAACTTGGGTACAGTAATTAGGGGGGTCCTCCCCCCCAAATTTCGGATTTGGGTGGGGGGGGTCCCCCTAGCCAAATTTGGACCTTCTACTCCCCCCCCCACCTAAACAGGTGGTACACCTATGGTACTGGGACTGGCTGGCACTACTATAGTTAGGCCTCTGTGTACATAAGTAAGGCGGAGGGGGGGATAGCCCCCCCAGTGTTTTTTGCTCAAAAAAGTGCGCAATGACACATTTTTTCTGAAATGAGCAAAAAATTTTGTGCTTGTGCGCACGCGTGCGCACATTTTCTAGCGACACGGAGAGAAAATTACTAATATTTAGTTGCTCTAAGTGCTCAGAAAAATTGCTCCTGGCTATTAATTTCACAAAAAATCTCCAATTTTTCCTGGGGGCTCCGCCCCCAGACTCCCGCCCATACTTGCCTGCTACTGGTTTATCGCTAAGTTGCGACCTAACTTTCAGTAAACATGCTAGCATTAATATACAAGCACCCATGGCCTAAAGGACGTGTGATTTTCTAGCTTGTATGTGCTACGCGCATTACATATTCAAGTTATGAAATAGCTGATTGCTAAATTTTAATTTTAGTTTGCAGTTTTTGGAGAAGTGTACAAAACTTTAACTAGAGGTTCCGTGACAGCTAGGTTTACGTATGTTATTATCCTTGTTTTCTCCACCCACCGACAGTTCAAAAAGCATTTAAAAATAGAGATGCTCTGGGCTGAGCCCTGAAAATTACTGAGTCAGATGTCGGAATCATTTTTTTGAAAACTGCGTAATTTTCGATTAAATTTCAAAATTCAAGCGTGTATTTTTATTTTTATAAAAAGCAGTGAGGATTCTTAGGTGGCAAACAACTTAAAAATTGCCAAAAGGTTTCATTATTTTGCTAAATTTAGAGAATAAAAATTTACTTTTATATCAATAAAACTTGAAGATTATCATACGTAGTTAAATGGTTGCTATTTTAAAAAGTATCTGCGCCCCAGACCCGTCGTTGCAAAATTAGGTGAGTTTGTATTCAGCCATTAAGTTCTGGCATCTTATAATCAACAGCTCTGAATATTGTAGTAAGGTCATGCAATTAGTAATAAATGCAAAACAGAAATGCAAGAACAAATAAATGCAAAACAAATTTTATCCTAAATTTTAGCATTTTTTCCTGGTATGCGCACTTTTTTTGGAAATTGCGCAAAAAATTTGGGGCAGTGCGCAGAAGAGCGCAAAAAGTGTCCGAGCAAAAAAAACAATGCCCCCACGCCAATTTTCTCACCCCCCCCCCCCCAGGGTACAAAAATTTGTTATTTTTAGGTTAAATTTTGCAAAAATTTTCAATAATTTCCAAATTTTTGGCTTATTGTTTATCATTCAGAGAGAACTACACGTTTTTAACTGTATTATGGGCCTTCTGAGTTCTGACTCATTAATTATTGGCCTTATTTTCATAGTTTCCCTGGAACTTTGGGTCTGGGGAGTAAATCTTGGCCGACCTCCGAAATGTGATGGGGGGTTCCGTAAAAAATTCGGACCTCAGAAATTTCGAAAAATGGCCAGGAAAAATGCAAAATCTTCTGTAATTTAGCCCTTTTTTCATCAAAATAAGGCTTGTTCTTAACGTTTTGAGGCGTTTTTACACCCGTTTTCAAGCGGTTTTAGGTCAAAATTTTAGAAAATTTTTTCAAAAAATGACCATTTTGCGACCAAATTTAGCTAACTTTTTGGGTCCAAAAATTGTTGGGGAGGGTTCGGGGGGGGGGTAGCCAAAAGTTGGGGGAGGGTAAGTCAAAAATCTGGGGGGGGGGTAAATTTTGGGGGGATACCCCTCCCAAAGGAAACTATGCTTATTTTGGACTTGGAAACATGTTAGCAATCAAGTTTTCTAGTTTAAAAACAATGTCTAATGTCAAAACTACTTCATACTTGAATGTTCATTTGCATTGGAAACGGCTGAAAATGCGATTTTTGGCATAAAATTGAAAAATTTTTTTGGGGGAGGGTTGGGGGCCCTGGGGGGGGTTGGGGGAGTCGCCAGAGGGGGCCCCCCCAGAAAATGTTTGGGGGGGAGCCCCCCCCACCCCAAATCTCCGTTGCAAATCACCTCCAAATCACCTATGCATAGGTGTAAGGCGGAGGGGGTGTAGCCCCCCGGAGCCAAAAATTGGGTATTTTTTAGGGTAAATTTTGCAAAATTTTTCAAAAATGTCCAAATTTTTGGCTTAAAGTGTTTATCATTGCTCGAGAAATACACTTTTTAACTGTATTATGGGCTTCTGACTCATTATTGGCCTTATTTTGGACTTGGAAACATGTTAGCAATCAAGTTTTCTAGTTTAAAAACAATGTCTAATGTCAAAACTACTTCATACTTGAATGTTCATTGGCATTGGAAACGGCTGAAAATGCGATTTTAGCATGTTTTTAGAAAAATTTTGAAAAATTTTTGCGCCTTCCCAAGAATGACTCGCCCCCCGAGGGCCCCCCCAAAGAGCCCCCCAAGAAAAATTCCCTAGAATAAGCCCAGGGAGCTGGGGCTGGTTTTCACCCACATCCCAAAATGCTCACCGTAGCATTTTTATCCTTGTATCCATAAGGAATTCCCTCCCGCCTCTAGTGGTTTTATCCACAGACGCGTATGTTAATTTTAGATTTTTGAAGGCGTTCAACCTAGTGTGGTATCATGTTTGTGAATAAACGAGGTGAGATTAAGTGCTTGGATAAATGAAATCGTGATTGTGTTAGCTTGAGTACGTTTGTGTGCACACTTTCCTCTCTTGTACAGGACACTGGGCCATCTTTTTAAGAAAGTACAGTACGTATAAGTATAGTCTGCCTTTCACTCATATTATGTAATGGTCGCTGTAGCTACCTATAGTAAGCTGGGTTTTCTTTAGTAGGGGGGACCCCCCACTTTTTGGGTTCCCCCCCACTCGACCCCTTCCCCCCCCACTCGTTCCCTTTTTCCTTTCTTTCCCTAATTTTTCAATAATAAAAACTAAAAAAAAAAAAAAAAAAAAAAAAAACAAAAAAAAAAAAAAAAAAAAAAAAACACAAAAAAAAAAAAAAAAAAAAAAAAAAAAAAAAAAAAAAAAAAAAAAAAAAAAAAAAAAAAAAACAAACAAAAACAAAAAAAAAAAAAAAAAAAAAAAACAAAAACTAAAAAAAAAAAAAAAACAAACACACCAACACCCCCCCCCCCCCCCCCCCCCCCCCCCCCCCCCCCCCAACAAAATAAACTTTATAACCATAACCTCACAATAAAATAAATTCACTTATATATATACTATATATTAAATTAAATTTTATTTCCTTAATCTCCTTAAATCAACTTCTCTATTATTCTCATTCTATAAAATATAATCCTTTATTCTCAAATTCTCAATATATATCTATTTATCTTATATTATTTTATTTTATTTTACTATAATATTTACTATCTACATCTTTATATTCATTTCTTTCCTTTCTATCTACCAAATTTCAATTTCCCTCAAAATTTCATTTTTTATTTAACTATTCCTCCTCCCTTTTAACCATTCCTCTCCTTTATCCCCCTAATATATATATATATATATATATATACATATAATCTCCCCCATATATTTTTCCTTTAAATTTATATTCTATTTCAATTCCCCCCCCCATCACCACTATACCTTTATTTTCTCTAATTTACTTTACTTTATCTTTTTTCCATTATATTATTCTTACTATAACTAATTCCTATTTCCTCTCCACATCTTCTATTTCCAACCTACACTACTTTTTCCCCCCTTAATATATATATATACTATATATTTTTATCCTTCCTTTACTCATTTTTATTCCCACCTTATACCCCCCACATCCCCTCAACCCCTCCCTCTTTTTAACCCAACTTTTTAATATCTCTCTTTTACATTATTTTTCCTCCCTACCCCCTTAAATTCCCCCCATAACATCTCTTCTTTACCCCTCTCCCCCCCCTACCTATCTTCCCCCCTCCCCTCTCCCCTCACCACCTAATCTCCCCCCCTCCCCCCCTCTACATTTCCTCCTTACCCCTAACTCTTCCCCCCTCCCCTCTACATTCCCCCTACCCCCCTAACTCTTTCCCCCCCCCCCCCTCTACCATTTCCCTCCCCTTACCCCCTAACTCTTCCCCCCCCTTCTCCCCTCTACATTCCCCTACCCCCCTTACTCTTCCCCCCCTCCCCCCCCCCTACATTCCCCCTACCCCCCTAACTCTTTCCCCCCCCCCCCTCCCTCCCTCCCCTACCCCCTAATCTTTCCCCCCCTTCCCCCCCCCCCCCCCTCCCCCCCACTAAACCCCCCCCCCATATTCCTTATCACCCCTCCCCTCCCAATCCCATCCCCCCAACCCCTCTTCCCCCCTCCCCCCCCCCCCTACCCCAACCCCCCCCCCACCCACCCACCCCCATACCCCCTACCTTTTATTATACCCTATACTACCTTACCCCCCCCCTACCCCCCCCCCCCCACTCCACCCAAAAAATACCCATCCCCCCACACTATTCTTCACCTTCCCAAATTTCCCTTCATATATTTTTCCCCCTATATTTCCTTCCTATAACTTCTCTCCCTTATATTACACCTCTTATTATATTATTCCACCACAACTACTCTTCCCCACCATACTTCCCCCCAATTTCCTTTATTTTCCTAACCCCCACCCCCCCCCCACTCTTCTTATTTTCCCTTATTTTCATAATTATCTTTTAACTTTCCTTATATTCTATTCTTTTCATTTTCCCCCCCCCCCCCCACCCCCCACCACTATATTTTATTTTATATTCACATCCCCCTTTCTCCCCCCAATACTTTTTCCCCCCTATTTTTTACTATTACTATCTACCATTCCCCATTCCCCCCCCCCCTTCCCCCCCCCCTGTAGGAAAAAGCCAGAACGACACTTTTAAATTTTACACAGCTTCAAACAAAAATACACAGTGAAATTTAAATTTACACAAGATTTACACAGGTCCGATTTTGAAAAAAAACCCTGATACGTACTATACAAAAATCTTCCACACGCGTTAACTTACAGGTTCTACGAAATCTGTATTCAGCCCATAGCATAGTTTATTGATTCGTGAAGTTATCTTGTCAAAGTGAACTGATTCTTGTCTTCCGTCTAAGATTATATAAGAATAATCTCACTTAATGAAAAATTTCTAATTCAATATATATATATATACTGCCTTACCTGGGTTTTCTCTAGCCCAAAAAAAGCGGGGGGGGGGGGGGTGAACCCCCGCGTGGGGGGGGAGAGACCAAGGTGGGGGGGGGGGGGGGGGGGGGGGGGGGGGGGGGGGGGAAAATGTGCTAAAATGCTAAAAATGCGGTAAAAATTGCATGTTTTCTACGTATACTGCTACATCTAAGCTAAAAAGTGCTCAAAAATCAAGATTTAGTACCAAAATAGACGATTTTTAACCAAAAATTCCGGCGAAGCCGAAAATTTTGTAAATTTTGATCAAAAATCCTAAAAATTTGGCATTTTCCGGGCACCTTGTAGTGAGTGGGGGGGGAAGCCCAAAAAAGTGGGGGGGGGGACCAATTGGGGGGGGGAGTTGCTCGAGTGGGGGGTAACACAAAAAGTGGGGGGGTCCCCCTACTAAAAAAACCCAGCTTACTATAGGTAGCTACAGCGACCATTACATAATATGAGTGAAAGGCAGACTATACTTATACGTACTGTACTTTCTTAAAAGATGGCCCAGTGTCCTGTACAAGAGAGGAAAGTGTGCACACAAACGTACTCAAGCTAACACAATCACGATTTCATTTATCCAAGCACTTAATCTCACCTCGTTTATTCACAAACATGATACCACACTAGGTTGAACGCCTTCAAAAATCTAAAATTAACATACGCGTCTGTGGATAAAACCACTAGAGGCGGGAGGGAATTCCTTATGGATACAAGGATAAAAATGCTACGGTGAGCATTTTGGGATGTGGGTGAAAACCAGCCCCAGCTCCCTGGGCTTATTCTAGGGAATTTTTCTTGGGGGGCTCTTTGGGGGGGCCCTCGGGGGGCGAGTCATTCTTGGGAAGGCGCAAAAATTTTTCAAAATTTTTCTAAAAACATGCTAAAATCGCATTTTCAGCCGTTTCCAATGCCAATGAACATTCAAGTATGAAGTAGTTTTGACATTAGACATTGTTTTTAAACTAGAAAACTTGATTGCTAACATGTTTCCAAGTCCAAAATAAGGCCAATAATGAGTCAGAAGCCCATAATACAGTTAAAAAGTGTATTTCTCGAGCAATGATAAACACTTTAAGCCAAAAATTTGGACATTTTTGAAAAATTTTGCAAAATTTACCCTAAAAAATACCCAATTTTTGGCTCCGGGGGGCTACACCCCCTCCGCCTTACACCTATGCATAGGTGATTTGGAGGTGATTTGCAACGGAGATTTGGGGTGGGGGGGGCTCCCCCCCAAACATTTTCTGGGGGGGCCCCCTCTGGCGACTCCCCCAACAATTTTTCAATTTTATGCCAAAAATCGCATTTTCAGCCGTTTCCAATGCAAATGAACATTCAAGTATGAAGTAGTTTTGACATTAGACATTGTTTTTAAACTAGAAAACTTGATTGCTAACATGTTTCCAAGTCCAAAATAAGCATAGTTTCCTTTGGGTGGGTTATCCCCCCAAAATTTACCCCCCCCCCCCCCAGATTTTTGACTTACCCTCCCCCAACTTTTGGCTACCCCCCCCCGAACCCTCCCCAACAATTTTTGGACCCAAAAAGTTAGCTAAATTTGGTCGCAAAATGGTCATTTTTTGAAAAAATTTTCTAAAATTTTGACCTAAAACCGCTTTAAAACGGTGTAAAAACGCCTAAAACGTTAAGAACAAGCCTTATTTTGATGAAAAAAGGGCTAAATTACAGAAGATTTTGCATTTTTTGGCCATTTTTCGAAATTTCTGAGGTCCGAATTTTTTACGGAACCCCCATCACATTTCGGAGGTCGGCCAAGATTTACCCCCCCCCAGACCCAAAGTTCCAGGGAAACTATGAAAATAAGGCCAATAATTAATGAGTCAGAACTCAGAAGGCCCATAATACAGTTAAAAACGTGTAGTTCTCTCGGAATGATAAACACTAAGCCAAAAATTTGGACATTATTGAAAAATTTTGCAAAATTTACCCTAAAAATACCCAATTTTTGGCCCCGGGGGGGGGGTGAGAAAATGGCTGGGGGGGCAGTGTTTTTTTTGCTCGGACACTTTTGCGCTCTTCTGCGCACTGCCCCAAAATTTTTTGCGCAATTTCCAAAAAAAGTGCGCATACCAGGAAAAATGCTAAAATTTAGCATAAAATTTGTTTTGCATTTATTAGTAATTGCATTTCTGTTTTGCATTTATTACTAATTGCATGACCTTACTACAATATTCAGAGCTGTTGATTATAAGATGCCAGAACTTAATGGCTGAATACAAACTCACCTAATTTTGCAACGACGGGTCTGGGGCGCAGATACTTTTTAAAATAGCAACCATTTAACTACGTATGATAATCTTCAAGTTTTATTGATATAAAAGTAAATTTTTATTCTCTAAATTTAGCAAAATAATGAAACCTTTTGGCAATTTTTAAGTTGTTTGCCACCTAAGAATCCTCACTGCTTTTTATAAAAATAAAAATACACGCTTGAATTTTGAAATTTAATCGAAAATTACGCAGTTTTAAAAAAAATGATTCCGACATCTGACTCAAATTTTGCTAATTTTCAGGGCTCAAAGCCCAGAGTACATCTCTATTTTTTAAATGCTTTTTGAACTGTCGGTGGGTGGATAAAACAAGGATAATAACATACGTAAACCTAGCTGTCACGGAACCTCTAGTTAAAGTTTTGTACACTTCTCCAAAAACTGCAAACTAAAATTAAAATTTAGCAATCAGCTATTTCATAACTTGAATATGTAATGCGCGTAGCACATACAAGCTAGAAAATCACACGTCCTTTAGGCCATGGGTGCTTGTATATTAATGCTAGCATGTTTACTGAAAGTTAGGTCGCAACTTAGCGATAAACCAGTAGCAGGCAAGTATGGGCGGGAGTCTGGGGGCGGAGCCCCCAGGAAAAATTGGAGATTTTTTGTGAAATTAATAGCCAGGAGCAATTTTTCTGAGCACTTAGAGCAACTAAATATTAGTAATTTTCTCTCCGTGTCGCTAGAAAATGTGCGCACGCGTGCGCACAAGCACAAAATTTTTTGCTCATTTCAGAAAAAATGTGTCATTGCGCACTTTTTTGAGCAAAAAACACTGGAGTGCCTATCCCCCCTCCGCCTTACTTATGTACACAGAGGCCTAACTATAGTAGTGCCAGCCAGTCCCAGTACCACAGGTGTACCACCTGTTTAGGTGGGGGGGGGCGGGGTAGAAGGTCCAAATTTGGCTAGGGGGGACCCCCCCACCCAAATCCGAAATTTGGGGGGGGAAGGACCCCCCTAAAACTGTACCCAAGTTTTTTAGTTAAAATGCTCGATGCACAGTACATTTAAACGTGCTCAAAACCTTCTGTCGACAGTTTTTCGTATGCGAAAATAGGGCTTGAAAATTCACAAATTTGTACTAAAATATGCCTAAATTAGCCCAGATTGTGGTTTATAATTGCTGACATTACCTTTTAATTGCTATAAATAACCATCTTTAGCTGTTTATAGGTGATTTATAGCCTATTTTTCTAATTTTTTTCGAAAATTTCAGAAGTTGCAAAAAATTTTTCAAAAATTTTGCATTTTCTACTTTTGGACCCAATTTTAGGGGGGGGAGGGGGGGGTTTGAGCTCGACTTGGGGGGGAGTAGTTGAGGTCGGGTTGGGGAGGAGGGGGGTCTGGCCTCTCCGTTGGGGGGGCCGGGGGGGGGGGTCTCACAGGCATAGGTGTAAGGTGGGGGGGGGGGGGGGGGGGGGGTAGCCCCTATAAACCTTTTCAACCCTCCCCCAAGCCTTTTTGGGGGGGGACGTCCCCTCCCAACTGGGGGGGGGGGGGGGGGTAGTCGCGGGGCTCTGAAAATAGCCAACAATTGGGTATTTTTTGGGTAAATTTTGAAAAAATTTTCAAAAATGTCCAAATTTTTGGCTTAAACTGTTTTATTATTATGAGAAATACACGTTTTTAACTGTATTATGGATCTTATGACTCAATAGTGTCCTTATTTTGGACTTGGAAACATGTTGGCAATCAAGTTGTGGAGTATAAAACCACTGTCTAATGTTAAAAGTACTGTATGGGTAGATATTTTTTATCAGTAGAAACGGTTGAAAAATGCGATTTTTGGCATAAAAAATGAAAAATTTTTTTGGGGGGAGGGTTGAGGGAAATTCTGGGGGGGTTGGGGGGGGTCGCCAGAGGGGGCCCCCGAAATGTTGGGGGGGGGAGCCTCCCCCCACCCCAAATCTCCGTTACACCTATGCTCACAGGGGGTAAACTGTAGCCTGGTACGCCTATGCCCAGTGCCAGTACCACACAGTATGAATGAATGCAGGCAAACACAGGAAGTCCCTCCAGCAATGTACGTAACTT